>MKGJ01000589.1:431-10511 GCA_002018255.1 Bretziella fagacearum | reverse complement strand
TTCTACCCCTTCTACTCCTCATATCATCTAATTATATCTATCTATATTACTTCTCCATCTGTTTACTTGCATCAAGACCTGTCTGTTCCAGCTACCACTTGTTCGTGGGTCACTTTTGATGCCATGCATAATATCTTGGATAACCCAGACTTGATCATCTGTCGATATACCTACATCCCATCTACCCATCAGCTGTCCCTCATGACTACCTACTTTGACCCACAATCCACTGTATCATTCCTCTATACTTGTACTTGCCAATGCAATCAATCCCATAAGCTGAACAACCACCCACCCCACCAACGCTACGCAACCTCAAATATCATTACTTATACTCCCCATATCGACGTCATCACGTGTAGAGCCCCGCCCCCCTCCCCCCCTTCCTTTCCTCCCCCCCTTCCTCCTCTTCTCCTCCATCTCATGACACTATCCCATCTCCGTACTCTCTGTTTATCAACCCGGTGCAGCTGACGGCCTTCACGAGAAGCAAAGTCCTCATCCTATGCAAAGCAACAATGATGCCATTCAGGCACAAGTCATTTTTTAGTTCTTTACGTATGTACATGTTCCAGAGTAGAAAGGGGAGAGGGGGGATTTGTGCGTAGCTCGAATAAAAGCCCCTGTCGACTCTGGTATCAACTGCACCATTCAAAAGGTTCCTATCCACTTTTGGCGACACATACAGGTCTGCCGTTATTGTCAGATGTATCCATCCGATACGTTTTGAACCAACCAATGTGGACAGCATTGGATGCGGGTCGACGCGAGGGTGCTAGGCTGGCATGGCGGTGGTGGACAGAAGTAAACAAGTGGTTGATGATGTGGATGAGTGGGGTGAGGGTAGTATTGGTTTCTTGTTTTGGGTATGAGTTAGTCGATGGGGTCAAAGCAAGAAGCAGTCAAGTTGGGTATTTCAAATTTGTGTAGAGGTTTTGGTCGTGGGACTAAGTATAGTATTAACCCCTATCCAATAGTTGGCTACGTCTCAGTCCTTGCCAAAGAAACTTGTAATCTTGCTATTCCCTTTTGGCCCATTCTCCGAAATTGTCTTTGTCCGTGTATTTTCTGTGGCACTGATAACTCGCCGACCCGTAGCCTGTTTCTTTGTCTGATGTGCTGACTCCAGTGTATCGTTTGGGGGCCGTTTACGGGGCCGTTTACGGGACATGGGCGCTCCTTTATCAGGAAGAAATGGAATCTCGGGTTTGACAAAGACAGAATC
Source organism: Bretziella fagacearum (assembly GCA_002018255.1). Taxonomy (NCBI): domain Eukaryota; kingdom Fungi; phylum Ascomycota; class Sordariomycetes; order Microascales; family Ceratocystidaceae; genus Bretziella; species Bretziella fagacearum. The sequence goes on along the minus strand of MKGJ01000589.1, from coordinate 9,286 downwards.
GGAATCTGTGGGTTCGGTCTTGACCGTCGGAAAGTCATCCCCGACTACTTCAGTCTTGACCTCGACATCAGATGATTCCTCCTCCTCTTTAATCTCCCCCTTGACGTCCTCCTCTTCTTTTCCCTCCTTCTTGACTCCCCGGAAGAAATTGGCAATATTCCGTTTGTTCTCCTTGCTATCCACCGGAACCACATACATTGGAGAGTCCGTCCCGACTTTTCCCACCTCTTGTGTAACCGGATACACCTCCAACCCCCCTTGAAACGGCCTCAATAACCTCTGCAACTCCTCCCCCCAACTCGTCTTCCCTGGATTCAACCATTCCCTCATCTCCTTTGACCCCGGCTCCAAAACCACCGGCATCCGATCGTGTAGGAAGCGCAGCTGCTCGTTGACTTTGGTAGTAATAATGGTATATGTGAATAGCTCCTCCTCGGCATCATTATCGTATCGAACCGAATCCCAAAGGCTCGCCATGCACAGTAACTGGCCATCTGTCCGTTTAACAAAATGTGGAATCTTCTCCTTGCCGGCGGTCTTCCATTCAAAGAACCCTTGGGCTAGCACGATACACCGCTTATGCGTCTTCATTGACGCCCACAGGCCCCCAGACTCTTCCAAAGACTCGGCCCGACAGTTGATTGTCCGCATTGTAAACTTGTAATCCGGCGACCGTTTCATCCAATGGGGGACTAGGCCCCATTTCATTGTCTGTAATTTGTAGCTGACGTCATTGTCTCCGGGACGATCTGAATCCGAGGGAGAACTTGGAGTGTTGGCGCGGTACACGAGACCTCTGTTGCCAGGGGCAAAGTTGTGGGTGGTTCTTGGAGCATCAGGGCCGTTATCAGATGGCGCAGAGTCAACAGGCATGTTTGAGTTGGTTTCAAGGTCCCATTGTATTTGGGAGGGGCGCTGATGTGGTGTTAGCGGAGCTTGTGGAGACGAAGAAGACAAAAAAGGGAAATACCTTGGCTTGGGCGTAGCGACCACACATTTTGTAGAAAGTATACAGTGATTTTGGATGATTAAGTTTAAAGTCTGGCTTATTGTTCATTGATCATTTGTAACTCGTGACGTTCTGGGAAGCGCCATCTCACCGAAGGCATACACCGAATATATGTACCCTAGAACTACTAACCCTAACACGGTCAAGCTCGGTGAACAAACATCCCACCGACGAATTTTTGGTACAATCCCCGTCATTATAGACCATATCCGCCACTCAAGCCTAATGCGACATTTGATATCAAACTAGCCATTGAATTCAGGTACGTATCTCAAAAAGTCCCCCCATCAGCCATTACATATACTCACACGATATATATATAGTCTCGCACACATGCACTGGCGGCTCTCCCCGAGTGTCTTCGGCCTCGGCCGATCGCCTACATGCCTCCCCACCACCATCCTGCGCACGCCTGGTGTATCATCAATAAGCACCCGCCGAAGCACCCCCACGGTGCCTAGTCAAACCACGGAAACCTCAGTACGCACAAGATCGGCGAAACGGCTCCCCACTGGCTGGTGGAGGTCTGTAGACCAGAAGCGTTATGCCGGTGCTATGGCCACCGTAACCACCCCGGCATCCCGGACGCCTACAGCCATCGAGGAGCGAATCAAGGCAATCCCAATTGAACGGTATCGGAACTTTTGCATTGTGGCTCACATTGATCACGGGAAGAGTACATTGAGTGACCGGCTACTGGAGTACACTGGAACTATCCTTGCCAACGCCGGCAATAAACAAATCCTCGTGAGTCCTTTGCCTGCATCCCATTTATCCCGAAACATCACTTCTAATAGCCTTTAGGACAAACTCGATGTTGAACGCGAACGAGGAATTACTGTCAAGGCTCAAACTTGTACCATGATCTACAACTATAAGGGCCTCGACTACCTCCTCCATCTCGTCGACACCCCAGGCCACGTTGATTTCCGCGCCGAAGTCACCCGGTCATACGCCTCTTGCGGCGGTGCCCTCCTCCTCGTTGACGCCAGCCAGGGAATCCAAGCACAGACTGTCTCCAACTTCCATCTTGCCTTTGCCCAAGACCTGACTTTGATTCCCGTCATCAACAAGATTGACATGCCGTCGGCGGACCTTCCCAGAGTGTTGGATCAAATTGAGAATACCTTTGAGTTGGATCGGGAGGGTGCCGTGTTGGTGTCGGCAAAGACGGGGAAGAACGTGCCGGCTGTGCTCCCAGAAGTCATTGAGAGGGTTCCAGCGCCGGTAGGGGATTCTAATGCGCCTTTAAAGATGTTGCTAGTGGACTCTTGGTATGACACTTTCCGAGGTGTCATTTGCCTGGTACGAATCTTTGATGGGTCGGTCCGTGCTGGTGACCACGTGATATCCATGGGTACCGGCGTCACCTACACCGTCGGCGAAGTCGGCATCCAATACCCCAACGCCGTCCCCCAAAGTGTCCTCCGGGCTGGTCAGGTCGGCTACTTGCACTTCAACCCCGGCATGAAGCGCATCCAAGATGCCAAACTCGGCGATACCTTTACTTTTGTTGGCAAAGAAGATGTTGTCGAAGCATACCCGGGTTTTGAAGAACCTAAGCCCATGGTCTTTGTGGCAGCCTTCCCCGTCGACCAAGGCGACCACCACAAACTCGCCGACTCCATCGGCCAACTCGTCCTCAACGACCGTTCCGTCACTCTCCAAAAGGACCACTCGGAAGCCCTTGGCGCCGGGTGGCGTCTGGGCTTCCTTGGATCTCTGCATTGTTCGGTGTTTCAGGATCGGCTGCGACAGGAACATGGGGCCAGTGTGATTATTACAGAGCCGACCGTGCCGACCAAGATTGTGTGGCCGGATGGGAAGACGGAGGTGGTGGAGAATCCGGCGGAGTTCCCGAATACTAACTCGCAGTTGAAGTCGGCGACGTTGATGGAGCCGTTTGTTACGGCGACTCTGACGTTGCCGGAGGAGTATCTCGGGCGTGTGATTGAGCTGTGTGAGGCAAATAGGGGAGAACAAAAGAGCATTGAATTCTTCCATTCGACACAGGTGATTCTCCGGTATGAGATTCCGGCGCAGCAGCTTGTTGAGGATTTGTTTGGCAAGTTGAAGAGTGCTACGAAAGGGTATGCGACGTTGGATTATGAAGATGCGGGATGGAAGCAGAGTAGTTTGATCAAGCTGCAGTTGCTGGTGAATAAGCAGCCGGTTGATGCGGTTTGTAGGATTGTTCATCATTCGCAGGCTGAGAGGATTGGACGACAGTGGGTGACCAAGTTCAAGGAGCACGTTGACAGACAAATGTTTGGTAAGTTTCTTTGGGTATCTCGGCATATTTAGGGTTATACACTAACAGTCATGTTCCATCAGAGGTCATCATTCAAGCTGCTGCCGGTAACAAGATTGTTGCCCGCGAAACCATTAAGCCTTTCCGGAAGGATGTTCTTGCTAAGCTTCATGCGTCGGATATCACGCGGAGAAAGAAGCTACTCGAGAAGCAAAAGGCCGGCCGGAAGCGTCTCCGTGCCGTTGGCAACGTTGTCATTGATCAATCTGCTTTCCAGAGTTTCCTATCGAAATAAGGCAGCCATGTCCTTCCATCGAGAGACACTCACTGCTAGGCTCTGTTGTGTCTATGTATTATATGTTGTTCTTTCTGTCTTGTACAATTATTCAAAATGCTATTTATGCGTCCATCTTTTCTATATTACATCATATATTACATAATAACCTCTTCTTTACTCTTCACTTCCCTTGATCCCTTCTCCCAACTTTACTCGTTTTTCCCAAGACCAATTCATTCCTCCCGTCTTGGTCTCCTCCCACATCTTCAACCCCGTCTCCTCATCTCCGTCTCCGTCCTCGGTAAACTCAAAGATGCGATAATCCGCGTTCGAATACCACCACCCAGAGACCGCCTGTCTAAGAAACCCAGAGTGTGATACGACAATCACCCACTTCTCGGTGCGCCCACGGAGTTTATTCCGAGCACGTTCACCGCGGGAAAGTAGGGCTGTGCGGCTCCAGGCGTATGGGGCGCCGGCGGGGGAGGTCTTGTCAGGGTAGATTGGGTCGAGAGTGGAGAAGTCGATTGTGGGGAATTCTTCGGAGAGTTTGGTGATGTGGGTGCCTACGTCGCAGGGTTTCGATGTTGTTTCTACTCGGGGCATCTGTTAGATTTTTAATGGCGAATATGAGCAGGTTGTCAATTTCTGTTGTCAGTGGATGGGGCGGGTGTTCCCGGGTATGTAGGTGGACCCCAGCTCCCGGTCCGATCCGATCCGTCCCGAACCAGACTGGAATATGACCAAATTCTGCAACTTGATTCTTTGGTTGAAAATCATACCTTGCCAATCCGCATCTGCTATAAACGGCACACCCTTCTCTCTAAGAAAACGAAGACCAATCAAGGCAGTCTGGATTGTTCTCCGCATGGGGGAGACAATAACAGCAACATCTGTAGGGTCCAGATCAGCGAACCGTTCAGCGAGATTCTGGTTGAGTTTCCTGCATTGTTTTTCGCCCTCGGGAGTCAACGAAGGGTCGGGGAGATGGTAGTCCTGTATGAGGTTGTTAGCGTATGTGAAGTGTCATTTTAAAAAGGGGGGTTTTAGAAATGAGACTTATGTGTAGCGTTATGAACGGCCTGGCCGTGGCGGATGAGCAGAATGGTTGGTGGCATGATGATAGGGTTTATCTCCGTGGGTGAGATAGAATGTGGGTTGAAAAGAATGATATTTTCCTTTTTGAAAAATGTATTCTTGAATTATAGTCCTTTGTTTGTCGCGTGACTCAATCCATCATCACATAAATCTCAGCACAGAAAGCCCTCAAACTTTGTCACAAAGACTTGCATCCATTCCATCAGGGCGAAGAAACCGTCTTGACCTCGGTGACCTCGGTGAGAGGGTTGGGTAGGACAAGGCTGAGATTCGGTGAAACCCTAATGTGGGGGCAAGCTGGTTTTTTTCGGTGAGGGAGAGGGAACTGGGGTTGTATGTAGCCTTGTTGGAACTTAGGGCTTATATGAGAGGGTGCTTTGCAACAACAACGACTGTGAGCCGCAATATTGGGATTTATGGTTGATTTCAGTCGCGTTGGTGCCTTTTGTTTCTTGTGTTTCTATCTAATTGCTTGGTGCAATTTTCAAAAATAAAATAAAATGTCAAGTATCGATGATCTCTTCAAGGTGAGAACATGTCGACACCACTCAACCCAACTATCACGCACATGCTAACCTGTATGTATCCCAGGGCGTATCAGCCTCCAACAAACGCAAGACTGACGCCATCCGCGATCCCAGTAAGTCTTTTCTGTCTCCCTTGGATGGTACTACCCTCCATCTAACGCCCCAATAGATGAAATCTACAAATCCGCTCGTACCGGAAACCCTTCCCCCCGTGCCGCCCAGGTCGACGAAGATGAAGACGAAGACATGGAAGTCGGCCCTTTACTTCCAGACAACGACGACGACGACGACGACGACGACGACGATGACGAAGGGCGTTTCTTTGGCGGTGGCATCTCCAAAAACGAAGAGGAAATCCTTGACTATGTCCAAGGCGATGAAGCCCCCGAAGAGAATATTGACGAGCCGTGGCTGAGGCGAAAGGTCATTGCATTGGAAAAACACATCAATAAGAATGCGGAGCTGCGGGCGAAGTTTGAGGATGAGCCGGCCAAGTTTATTGGGAGTGAGGCGGATTTGGATGCGGATATCAAGGGATTGTCAATTCTGGCCGAGTACCCGAGTTTGTTTTTGGAGTTGGCAAAGTTGGGGTCGGTGCAGAGTTTAGTGGGCTTGTTGGCACATGAGAACACGGATATTGCTATTGATGTTCTCCAGCTATTTGCTGAGTTGACTGACGACGAAACCGGCTCCGAGGAAGAGCAGTGGGACGCCCTAGTGACCCCGATGCTTGAAGCCGATTTCCTCAGTCTCCTACACTCCAATCTCGTCCGTTTCCACGAAGATGACGAAGCCGATGCATCGGGTGTCTACCACGGTCTTTGGATCCTCGAAAACATTTGCTCCTCCCGAAATCATATTGCCGAGACCGTTGCCAACCATTCCGGCATCATCACCTACCTCCTCGACCGGACCTCCCGCCAGGAATTCTCCGTCTCCCAAAACAAACAATACGCCACTGAAATCCTCGCCATCCTCGCCCAAACCAGCCAAACCACCCGGGAATCTCTCGCCTCTGCCGACATTGTCGACCGCGCCCTGCAACTCGTGGCCCCCTACCGCCACAAAGACCCTGCGAAAGCCGGCGCCGAGGAAGAATACATGGAGAACCTCTTTGAAATCCTAGTCTGTCTGGTCGACTGCCCCACGGGCAAGCACGCCTTCTTCATCGCCGAGGGTGTCGAACTCTGCGTCCTCCTCCTCTCCACCGCTACAAAAGCCAAGACGCCCGCCCTTCGTCTCCTCGACCACGCTAGCGATGGAACCAATGTCAATGCGCCCGACGCCCGTGCCATTTGCACGCGACTCGTTGAAGCCGCTGGCCTTAAACCTCTCTTTGCCACTTTTTACAAAACCAAAGACCGCGATGCCCTCGAGCACACACTGGGTATCCTCGCCTCTATGGCGCAGCTGCTGCCGTTGGATGAGGCACCACGGATTCGGCTACAGGCGAAGTGGGTGGAGAAGGAATATCAAAAGATGAACAAGTTGTTGGCGTTGCGGAAGAGGTTTACGATGGCGTTGGCGGATGTGGATAAAAAGTATGGGGCGAGGAATGGCAAGTTGCCCGAGGGGGCGGATGAGGATGATGAGGATGGGTTTTTAGGGGAGCAGTTGGATGCGGGGTTGTTTACGTTGAGGAACGTGGATTTGATTTTGGCGTGGGAGGTGGTGACAGATAAGGGGGTGAGGAAGTATGTGGCGGGGAATACGGAGTTGGAGAGTATTGCGGGGACTTTGGAGGGGTTAAGGAAGGGGATGGAGGTGAAGACAGATAATGACAAGGATACAGAGGAGATGTTGAGGACGTTGGTGGGATTATTGAAGGAGTAGTTGAGAGGAGGCCTTTTGGGGCTTATGATCCATATATATATATATATCAAGCATAATGATAGTCGGAATTTAATTCGACTATGACGTAAGTAAATTGTCAATATAATAGCAACAAAACGCAATGCTAGCAGTCTTCAAACTCAACAATCAAAGAATCCACAAAAAAGAAAAAAAGAAACACATGTAAACCCACCACATCAGTCGAACTAGCCCTGTCCTCATCACCGTCTTCTTTCTAAGCAGCACTAGGCGGCACCGGCTTCACATCAAACACCGCACTCAGCAGATCCCCCACCACCTTGACCTGTCCCTTGTTACCCGCCTCCTTAATCTCGGAAATCTTGACCTGGGCCTCGGCGTTAGCCGCGGCCTCGGCGGCCTTGTTGCCCTCGGAGTGCTGGGCGGTGAAAGATTGGAATTCGGATTCCTTTTGGTTGCGGTATTCGTCGATTTCTTTTTTGGCTTCATCGCGGGCTTGCTTGACGCGCTTGGTGCGGACTGGAGGGGAAGGGAAGTGTTAGTTAGTTCGCATTGAGGTGGGATAGCCCCAATGGTCGTCGGGTCGATACACGTAGGAGTCTTGGGGATGGGAATGTCGAGATTGGAGATGGTAGGGTCAGCTAGCTTACATTCGCGAGCTGAGAAGATTGATTGTTAGCACATAATCTCCAAATTCATTGCGCAACATGACGACTTACCCTTTTGGACAATCTGAGAGGCGTTCTTCTCAGCCTAATTTTCCCATCAATGATTAGTATATATTCATCCACTAGAGATACCCAAGAGAAGCCGCCAAATCATCAGCTACAAGTCGATACAGAGTAGAAAGAAGATGGCACACATACGTCGAGAAGGGTTTGAATACCGGCAGAATTCTGAGCAGACTATAGATGGAATCACAAAAGTTAGCATTTCAATTGCATCTCAGAGGACAAAAGGTCATCAAGAAATCCCTCCTCTGCCCACAACCGCATTCGCATACCATTGCAACTGTATTTAAAAGTATTTCCTTTTCAAAAGGGTTCGTAAAGGCAAATAGACTGATTCCAGCGAACAAAAAGATGAATTGGCACACCCCCCCAGAAAAAAAATTAAAGATTGCACTGCTTTTTGAAGTTGTTCGTGATGATTGATTGACAAGGCTGATGATGGTGGTGGGAGGTTTTGTCGCAAGAATCGATATCGAGCCTCGTCTGTAGCTTTAGTTTGCTTACGAACCTAACTGCGCTTGCTTGCTACTATACGCATAACCCCGCTTTCTACATATGTCTGACAAACTTCCATTTACAGGGGTTATGCATATATCCCTACCGCAATCCCACCCTGAATATTGAGGTTCTCACGACCAACCTCCAAGATTCCCAACTCCCCTTCCAAAAAACCTTCACCTACCTATTTCTCTCTCCTCTCAGGCCATAGAAAAAAAAAAAGAAAAATGTCTCAAGCCTCCAAATTTGCCATCGTCTTCTCTTCCATCTTCGCCACCGGCACCGTCCTATTAGTCCACTTCCAACAACAAGCCGAGAAAACCGTAAGATTGGCTCCTCTCATTCCCCCCCCCCCCTCTGTGTCAAGAAGAGGAGAGGAATCTCAGCTAATGACCCAACCCAATATAGGCTATGCATCAGGGCGTCGTTCGAGACATGGAGCAGATGCGGATCAAACGGGAACGACAGCTGGATTTTGAAGTTCAAAAGGTGTTGGAGAAGGAATATAAAAAGGACCAGACGGTCAAGATTGCGGATTTGTCACATGTACCCAAGAGTCAAAGTTGATGATGAACATCTCATTAAGCTTAGTCATATCTCTCTCTCTCTCTCTCTCTCTCTCTCTCTCTCAAAAAAAAAAAAAAAAAAAAAA
>MKGJ01000588.1:0-14091 GCA_002018255.1 Bretziella fagacearum | reverse complement strand
CATATCCGTAAACCTTACCCCCTCACTCTCTCTATCCCCCCCTCCGCTCTCGCCGTTCCTGGCCGGGCACTATACGTCGCTGTAATGACTATATACGCTTTCTACATCTTTGATCGGCACAGTATGTCCCAAAAAAAAAAAAAAACCCCCCCCCAAAAGTTCCAACATCCTCTACCCTCCATCTTCACCGTAGATACCCGAGTGGCTAACCGCCTATATCCAATTCATATAGCTGAATGTGTTTACAACCGTTCCTGGGCCGTCCTCGATCCCCTCAACCCCTCCTCCCCACCTCCTCTTCCAGCCAAACACTCGACTGCCGACGATGCGAAACTCATCTTTGGAACCATCTTCTCCCTACGACACATGGTCCGCAAGCTCGGTGGTGATGATGACGCCTTTGTCTCTTACCGGACCGGCCAATACAAGCTTCACTACTACGAGACGCCCGCGAACCTGCGATTCGTCATGTTGACAGACACTGTAACGCCCAGTATGCGCAATGTCTTGCATCAAATATACATTAACCTCTGGGTTGAGTACGGTAAGATGGAATCCCAGTATTGGACATGGCATGGCAATAACTGCGGTCAGTCTTTGTGCTATCAAGCTAACCCGTGCGCAAGTTGTCAAAAACCCTCTGGCGCCTGTAGAACACAAAGGCGGTGCTGGTGTGAAGAACGAGCTGTTTGAGATGGGACTGGATCAATTTATGAGAACACTAATGTAAAATTTACTTTGCTACGACTAATGAATACATATTTAATTTCATGTATTTTACACCCCCCTGATGTCTGCCAAAAGTTCACATGTCAAATTTACTATCTGAGATGCTCGGTATAGACAGCAATAGTCTCGGTGAACATTAATGGATCCTTATCGCATATTTCACCGAGATAAAGCGATAAGCTCACCGAGAAAAATACTGAGCCAGCCTCAATTTTTGGGGGCCCCGCGAGGATTTTGCGACCGCATTGAAACTTGGAAAGAGTGAAGTTGCTTTTATGATTACGAGAAGCAATTCCCCTTCTTCCTTATACCCACTTCTCACATTTTTTTTACACCTATCCCCATCCTGTCACGATGAAGCTAACCACCGATTCCGACGTTCCCGTTTACACTATATCCGGCGAGGATACCGCCCGTCCTCTGCCCGACTGGCTGTCGCGCAAGAAGAAGAGAGAACTGCGCGCGTCAGGTGAAGAAGGTGTTGAACTACTCCAAGACTTTGGTTTCGAAGAGGCCAGCCAATGTCTTCAGGTTTCTGAAGATGGCGAATGGCTCATGAGCACCGGTACCTATAAGCCGCAAATCCGCACCCATCAACTCGACAACCTTGCCCTTTCCTACGAACGCCATACCGATGCCACCAACCGTCGCTTCGTTCTGCTTTCTCCCGACGCCCGCAAGTCGCTACATTTGCAGGTTGACCGTGGCCTCAACTTTCATACTGCCGGTGGCATCCACTACTCTACCCGTATTCCGAGATACGGCCGCGACCTCAAGTACGACACCCAGAGCACCGAGGCTCTCATTACCAGCGTTGGACCCAACTCCGACGGAAATGGGGAAGTCTTCCGTCTAAACCTTGAACAGGGTCGCTTTATGAAGTCATACGAACTGGACATTGGCGGCCAGAGCACTACTTCCATTGACCCCGTCGGTCTCCAGGGTGCCATTGACGCCGGGAGCATCCATGCCGCTGCTATCGCCGAGCGCTCTCACGGTCTTCAGGCTTTCGGTACCAGCTTAGGAACTACCGAGTTTTGGGATCCCCGCTCACGGTCCCGCGTGGCTGTCCTCCCCCTGCCCACTGGTGCCTCCTACTCCGCCTCCGAAAAGGTCGGCATCAGCTGTCTCGAGTTTGATCGTAGTGGTCTGACTCTTGCTACCGGTACCTCCAATGGTCTTGTCTACTTGTACGATTTGCGTTCGCCGCAGCCCCTCCTAAAAAAGGACCAAGGTAACGGCTGGGCCATCCAGAAGCTCATTTTCCTTGAAAGCAACACCTCCAGCGTGCGCACCACTCAAGGTAAGATTCTCTCCGCCGACAAAACCATCATCAAACTGTGGGACCGCAAACATGGCACCCCGTGGACCCACGCTTCTTCCAGTGTCGACCTCAACGACGTTGCCTGGTACCCCGACTCCGGTATGCTCCTCACAGCCAACGAAGGCCCCCGCCAAAACATCTTCTTCATCCCTGCTCTCGGCCCCGCACCCCGCTGGTGCACATTCCTCGACAACATCGTTGAAGACTACGCCGACGGCAGCGGTGCCGTTACCGGTGGCATCTCCAACCAGCCCGCCGGCCAAGTCTATGACAACTACAAGTTTGTCACCATCGGAGAGCTCCGTAACCTCCAGATGGCCCACCTCGTCGGTAAAACCGGTCTCCTCCGCCCGTACATGCACGGTTTCTTCGTAGCGCAACGCCTTTACGACGAGGCCCGCCTAATCACCCAGCCAACCCTGTGGGAAGAGCAGCGCGTCAAGATGATCCGCGCCAAGATCGAAAAGGACCGTGAGTCCCGGATCCGCGGACACAAAAAGGCACTGGCGGCCGTACGGGTCAACAAACGACTTGCCGAAAAGGCAGCGGGGGAAAGCAGCAAGAAGGCAGGCCAACTACTAGAGGACAACCGTTTCAAGAAGTTGTTCGAGGACGAAGAGTTTGCTATCGACGAGACGAGCAGAGAGTTCTTTGCCATCAACCCGTCGGCGAAGATGAAGTACAAGGCAGTCAAGGCAGTGGAGGAGGAAAAGGAGGAAAAGGCACAAAAGTTGGCCGAGGAGAAGAACCTACAGCCTATGAAGGGGAAGGGTGGCAAGATGCGGGCGGCGGTGCCCATCAGACACAAGAGCGATGGTGGCGGCTTGGATGGTGGGCTTGGAAAAGCGCCGCCATCAAAGGCACGCAGAAGAAAAGCGCCTCGGGGTTGAGTGGGTGGGTAGGTGATGATACGATGCTAATTAGGGACGCAGCGGAGAAAAGAGGGAGGGAGGTCGTCGCATATACATACTTCAAAGGTGTTTTTGTTGCTATTTATCACGGGTTGCTTGCATGGGCTGCTGTTTTTGATACTTGTTGAGGATATTTCTTCTTGATTTTTTTTTTGTCGTTATTCACAACTTTGTAGCTTCTTCTACTACTCTCTACCTATTTCTCAATACCATTTACATGAGTGCTGTAAACAAAAAAAAAAAGAAAAAAAAAAGGAGACAGCACGATACTTAGTCAGCATTAACAAGCCATTGATCGTTGATATCCAAGGTGAACCTCCAACAAGACACAAAACGCAAAATATGATGACATAAAAACAGATATATGGAACAGTATGTGTGTAACAAGGAACACGCAACAAGCAAAAGAAAAAGAAAAAACAAGGAAAAAAAAAAAAAAAACTCCAAGACCGAAAAAGAAAAACAAGAATATATCAAAAACACAAGAATCTCTCCGAATGCATAGAAATGATTCTCAAGGCTAAGAACTATATGCAAGAGATGGACTGGGGCTCCCCTAGTTGCCGCCGGACGTCGCTTTCTCCCACACGTTCTCAAAACCTGGATCAATAATCACCATACTCCGTTCCGCATCCGTCATGTTGACAACGCTCTCATCCTCTTCATCACGCGCCACATTGGGCTTCCCCTGCATCGGAGATCTCGGCATACCCGCCTGTGTTGACCGGGAGCCACTCTTTGGGGCACCAAAGGACACAGAAGGTGGCATATCGTCAGAGCCCTGGTCCTCAATCTCCGTCTGCCAGTTACTCGAATAGACAACGGCGGCAAAGGCCTCAAGCTCGGACACACGCTCCATCTCAGAGAGGTACTCATTGGGCATTCCATTTCCAATGACTCGGGCTTCGCGAGTCAGGACTGACAAGATCTTAGGCAAGAGAACGACACGGGAAGCACGGAGGTCACGCATTTCCAAAGAAGAAGGCTGGACTTGCTCGGCAGAAGGAAGGTCGTAGACGTTGAGGGCAAGCTTCTTATCAACAAGCATAGTGAAACCGCTGTCGAGAAGCAAGGTAAGCACATGAGTGAACGACGGAGACTCGATGATATCGGCAGTCTCATCAAGAAGCTTGCGCAGAGATGCCGGAGCCGTAGGGAAAGCTAAAGACTCGGGAGACAAAGGGTTGGAACCTTGAGGCGCATTGGCAGCAGACATGATGCCAGACTCACGAATGACCTCATCCTCCTCCTCACGTTTCGGCAGAAGAACGGGCAGCCATTGGGCCTTTTGGCGCTCTTCGGGAGTTGAACCCTCAACCATTTTACGGACAGCCAGAATACGCTCAGCAAGCTGATCAAACGAAAGCATGTCGCGGGGACTAAGAGGGCCAAACACTTGGCGAACGGCAATCTCAACACGCTGACCAACAACAGCCCAGCCGCGATTCAGGAGCCACCAGCTAAAGGTCAAGTACTTGCGATTTGTGTCAAAGTCGTTTCCATAAACGGCAGAGGAGTCGATGTCATCGTTGTTCTCGAGACTGATGCCGGAGTTGAAGTTGGGCGTCGCAAGGGCGACAACGCTAGACAGGTAGCTACGACGGCCAAGAAGGTTGAGCTGGATACGGGTGAGAAGAGTCAAAAGCGCTAGAGTGTACACCAGGGTGAAAGCACGAGTGATTGCTGCATATAACAAGTCAGTAAATAGACATAATTGGGGCCGGTCCGGTCCGTGATGCTTATAACACTTACAACTAATCGTCAAGTCAGACCAAAGCTGGCGCTTTGTCTTACGGGCGGCCTTTGCAGCTTGCGACTTGGCCTTGGCCTCTAGACGGGCAGCAGCAGCAGCTTCCGCTGCCGCCTGGCTGTCTTGAGCGTCACCCATAACCTGAATGGTGGGAATCATGGTTGAGGGAGTAGCCGGGGTCCCAGGCGTATCAGCACCCATTTCGGTAGACGACTCCATGGGCTTCTCGGTGCCCTCGACGGCTGGATGATTCTCCTTTGGAGTTCCATCCGCATTCCTAGCATCATGCTCGATAGCAGTAGTCTCGGATTTTGATTCGGCTGCTGGGTCGCCGGAAGCGGTATGTTCGGCGGGGCTCTCGGTGACAGTCGGGGGGATAGTCGAGTTCACTAATTGGCTAGGCTGAATAATCTGACTAGCATGGATGCCGCTCTCGCTGTTCATACTCTTACTGTCATCCTCGGTCAAGGCGGTATCTGCCAGACTGGGTGGGCCACATGTTGATAAAGTAGCAACAGATCCTGCTCTCTTGACGCCCTTGACACGCTGAATCTGGTAAGTAATGTTCTCGGTGTTCATGGCATCGAGAATGTTCTGGGTGGCAGTTGGCAGCAGGGCAAGTACGGTAAACGTGCAGTCCTCCTGGTTCTGCTCAAATCGGCGTCGGAGACTAAGCGAGTTGGAAGTAGATTTCATGTCAGCACATCGGGGGCACAATCTAGCATTGCATGACATGGCACACACACACACATACACACACACACACACACACACACACACACAGCATGTGGGATACTAGATGGATGGGGAAAACTCACTTTTCCTTTGCGACTCGCCCACTACTCAGGCGCTCGCGGGCATCGTTGATCTTGCCAGCGACATACTGCGCAGCAACATAGCCAGCGCCCAGGACTCCCAGTCCTATCGCGACAGGCGTGCGATTGCGCTTCACCCAGCGCCGGGTTGCTTGCAACATGGCCAGCAAATGATTATTAGAGCGCTTTTGGACAACGTCGGTTCGTTGGGTATAACTTGGGGAAATGTAAATCGTATAGAGGGGAAATTTCAAGTGGGAATAGCAGAACAAAAACAACAGAAACAAAAACGAGCGTAAGAGGGCTTCCGATCAAGAAATGATATTGGAATACAGTTGGTGTCGGAACCTAGTCAACAAAAGGTGATGGTGATTGATAATTTCCAGGGACCAAACTTCAAATGAAAGAGAAATGGCACGCGCGACGACCGCGGCTGGAGAAAATCAATGAACAATCTGATTTTTGCAGGGTTCGAAATACCTACTTGCGTTGTGGTGTGAAGCTGTGAGAGACAACAAGGTGCACGTCACGATCAAGACAATTGACAAGCTTCAAAGCTAAAAGGCTGCACTTGTTTGCATTGTATGTACCATACCTTAGGTGGTAGTAGTAGTACTTACCTAGGTGCCAATACATATGCTAAACTGCACTGTAATCCGGCAATTATAGTTGCTGATGCCATACTTCACATGCCGAGGCTTTATAATAGCAGCCCAAATTCCAGGGCACCTTTCCCAGTTCCAGAACAAGCTTAGATGTGTTGTGGCTGAATAATTTTAGCGCCACGTATATTAACGCCACATCCACATCGTCGATGTCATCACTGGTTTTGTCGGCCGCTGACCAACTTGATGGGATGCAGGGTGAAGTAGTGTAATGCTTATTAGTATAGTCATTGGATTTGAAGAACGTCACCATCACATGCAACAAAAATCACCACAATATTTCTTATGCACTTCCATGTTGATTCAAAGCACTTTCCATCCCCTTCAAAACTTGGTATAAACAACAACCTACCCAGCTCTGGCACCTATAACAAACAAGTCACAGTGCTTTGCTGCTTATCCTTATCCAAGTGACAGCAACCTCCCCTACTTCTGATCACCTCACCTCCTAGCCCCCTCCATACATTACATATAACGTCCTCAGCAAAAGTCGTTTTCCCCTCGGGATTCCTGTCTTTCTCACCCCACGTCCAACCCTTCCCATCACCCAACTCGATCCTATCTTTAAATCTTCAATCAGTCTCGATTCATTGTCTACCCTATGTTTTCTTTTTTCTTTTTTTCTTTTCATTATTATAGATTTATCCTTCAATTGATACAATTCATAATTGACCCATCATATTTCTTCTTTGGCAACTCACCTTTGTCGCTGTCGCTATCTCATTCCTCCCCCTCCGTCTCCTATTCCTCAACAACCAGCATTTCTTCGCTCCCTTTTTCGCTTCGCCAAGTCTGCAAATCACGCCTCTCTCTCTCCGACTCGTCTAGGCCATGCCAGTAGTGGTGGGGTAAAACCAAAGAACAGACAACGGACCTGGCTTGACTCGCTACAACCTGCAGATGGCGACGACAAATTTTCCCTGTCTCCTCTTCATCCTAACGAATCAGAAAGAAAAAGAACAAAAATTATACATCTACCTGCAGCATCCCGCTCTCGCCCACTAGTTCTCACTGAGACCCTTTGTCGTTCGACCTCTGAAAGAGCGCATAATCGGGTGATTCTGCCCGCGCCCGCCCGCTTGTCTTTGCGCCTGTGGCAATATCGCACTTTGCGATTCAACTACTATTCGTCTTCTTTCTTCACTATCTTCATTGCTATTCTCCATGGATGAGCCAGTTCAAATTCCCCTTGAGTTTTCACTCGAGGCCATCTCAGATCCCGAGACCGTCCGCGACATTGTCAAAGGTGCGCATCCTCGTCTCCCCCCGTCAATGCGCCGCCCATTATCATCTCATGCAAAGATGGACAAAAAAAAAAATCGTCGAGTTCATGGTTGACCAATAACTTGCGGTTATTAACAAATGCGCTCGTCAACTTTAGGACTTCTCCACACCATCTTCTTCCATAGATACTTCCCCACTATCGAACCTCGAACCCGACGATGCCTCGATCATAGACTTCCCTATGTTGTCGATGCCGAACTCGAAACTCTAATTGACCAACGCGTAGAGAAATTGTTAGTGGATCTCGAACTTAAACAGCCGGGAACCCCCGTCCCAGGGTCCACGCTTGGCGTCGGCAGTCTCCCGACATCAACAAACACATCCGCTACGTCATCGCCTATGCCCACGCATATCGGTGGGCGTTTGGGACACTACATTGGTCAGCCAACTCCACAAAACGGCAATAAACGAGGGATCGTCAAGGTTCAATACTATGAACGCAAGAAACGTAATGGCTGGTTACCACGCGGTGATGAAGAAGTTTGTTGGGAATCATGGACCATTAAGATTTCGATTGCGGAACCTCGAAACGAGAATGGTATGTGCAGTCCGTTAACCCCAAACGTACTTGACTTTCAAGATTCACCCAATCGTGTTCCCAGCTAATGCATATTTATTATATATAGATCGCGCGAAATTGAGGAAAGCCATGAGCCGGACACTTCTAGCCGAGGTTCTCAAAATCACCACCTGTGCATCTCAAAACAAATCACATATCCCGCCTATCACGACTGGAGGAGCTACCAATCCATTTCCCTATCAGATTACCGTCAATCCCAAGGAGCTCGCTTGGCCTGCGCGATTACGAATGTACTAGAACACTTCTTTTCGTAGCAACCCGCTCTGTCCATAGCATGTCAGCGACCATGGCGGCCAGTGTTACAATATGACACATCAGTGTGACACTCTAGGCATTGAACCAAGCATGTCTAGCTATGCTTTAGATCATCCATTTGAGGAATACGATCTAGGTCTAGGGGATGATTTGGCAATGCAGCAATGTGACTTAACACCTAGATATGGCAGACTAGAGACAGAGAAATACCAGATACTGTCCTTTGGAGAAACGGATGACTTGCCACCGGTTGCTCGTCATCCATTGAATCGGTGCCAATACTACGCGGTAGTGTTGCCATCCGGCCTTGACATGGTACCAATTAATTGTATGTCATATGATGATACCCAATACCCGGATCAACGCAATGGCAGTAAGACTATGCCTCTAGTCAAGAAGTCTACAACGATTCCCGCGTGGTCATATGTCTTTGCAATCCTCATGTGGCTGGCATTCGTGCTTGTTTTGTTACTTCACTATATCTTACCAGCTACGCGCAGTCACAGTACCACAAGCATCCAGTCTCAAGATGAAGGCTATCCACCAAACATTTCCTTATAAATTCAAGCATCCCCATGGGCATCATTCAGGCAATGGATCGGGTCTACTATCAATGTCCACTAGTATCCCTCAAACAAATCTCTAGTAGCCCATCCACTTCTTCTCTTCTTGTTTTCTCTATTCAACATTTACTCGATTTAATGGTTCTTAATATCTTGGTTGGTCAGGCGAGCGAACGAGCGAGTTGGTGGTGGTGGTGATGATGATGATGATTACTAGATGAAGAATGATTTGATATTTCAATAAGCGTTTAGTATTAGACTAGCCATGATTTATTTTTTCTAAAAAGACTTTGGCAGAATTTTCCTCATTTGATGCAAGTATTGCTGACCGGCGTTGCATTCCCGACATGTCCGATCCCTCAATAAAAACAAGAATCAATCAGCACAACTTGATCCAAAGCTCTGACTCCAACTCATTCATGATGATAGCAAAAGATGGAACGGATGATTAAAAGAAAACAAGGTCGATGGGCATGTTGTTTACTTTGGTTGTTTTGTTGAGGGTTCCTGAATAGGAAGGATGAACATTGTTCCTATCTTGTGTAACAGAGGAGACAACAAAACATTCAAGAAACAATGAAATTGGCACATTTTCTTTTCAACCACTTATAAATCACAGACTTGAAAAATAAAATAGAAACAATTATTGTTGTTTTTGTAACAAGCAAGCGAAAATAAAATAAGCAAAATAAAATAGAGATACTCGACGAAACGCCGCGCGTGCGGACTCCGTCAAAAGAAGTAAAAAATAAAATAATAGTCTTTCAATCATTTCAAAATGTGATCCGGAGATATTTCCCACCCAAGAGGTTTTTCCCGTTCGTCCTACCCAAGCAAAAAAAAGGAACAACAAAAACAACAGTTATAAACCACACGGGAGTTTATGAGATGACAACGGTGCATATAGTTGTCAATACTCACTCCCATGGACATCACCAAAAAAGTTGGTGGGGTTTTTTATTCTTCAAAAAAGACAAGAAAATACAAGCCTCGTGAAACAAAAAGAAAACAAAAAAGAACAAAAAAAAGGAACACCATGCTTCCATGAGCCATCCCTTGATAATCCCATAGATGATAAATAAAAATAAGAATAAGCAGTCAAGATAGTGCAACAAGAAACTCGTGCCAAGAAAAATAAGTCAAGATCCCCAAGACAATAAAAAAAAAAACAGTCAAGACAGTCGTCCTTTCACTTCGAGAAAAGGCGAGGGAAACAAGAAACAGGCAAAAACGAGCCCATCATGGTGATCATCACAAGTGAGGAGAATATACTTTGACTAGAGCGTAGCAGGTGATAGTAAAGGTGGTAATAAGTTGGAAGTAGAGACATGAAAAGTAGTAAAGACAGGAAACTTGTGAAGAAAAAAAGAGAAAAAAAACTAAAAACTAAAAAGATGCTGAAATACGGGCATGATGAGAAAAGAGTCGCATGGCAGAGCAGACACATCCCTTATTTAATGTCCAATTTTCTCAATAGGAAACAAACTAGGGACAGAGAAGCAAGTGATAACAGCAGAGATGAAAACAAACTATGTGCGCAAAAAAAAAAAAAAAAAAAAAAAAAATTTTGGTGCTCAGGTACCAGTCCTGGGAAGGAGAGTTGTAGATGAGAAAAGAAAAAACGAACAAGGAAATGCTGATGCTGGGGCAGTGATTCGTGACGTCGTGATGTGATGAAATGCGATAGGTGAAGAGAGAGAGAGAGATAGAGGGCTTGGCCCTTTTGTGCGGCTAGCTAGGACTGGTAGAGCAACAAAGCTCCTACAAGCCATGGATCCCCTATAACTAAAACATGGGGAAGAACCGACTGGGAGCGGATCCACTCTTGGAACCGTTGCCCTTGGGAGCCTGTGATGACAGTTGTTCACTAGAGCCTAGTTTCTGGAAGCCTTGAAGCATATCTAGGCCGGATACCTCTGCGGCCTCATCTAACTCGAAATCATTTGAGTAGTTAAGCGCGGCCCAGGGAAGCTCAGGGGCCTGGATGCTAGTGGGTACTGAGGGCACTGAGGGAGCTGAAACCGGCGCCGAGGACGACGACGATGACAACGACGATGACAACGACGACGACGACGACGACGACGACGACGACGCATTGGTGGTGGGTGTGGTGATCTTGGGCGGGGGCGGCGGCGGCGGCGGCGGCGGCGGCGGAGCAGTGGGAGGGAGAGTGGAAGCCTTGAGAGGAGAGCCCATCAAATGCTTCGAAGGGGAGCCCAATCCCTCAAAAGCCCGGCTAGATGTGTCAAGGCAGGTGGGAGCTTCATCCACCCAAATCTTAGGTACGGGCGTGTCAAGCAATGATTGGGACCGATCAAGTTTTGCGCGCTTAGTAGTGCGCTTGATCGGAGAGCCTTGCTCAAAGTTGGGCATCCCAGAAAAGAAGTCCTCATTGCCCAGATCCTGGAAGATGTCAAAGTTTGACGTATCCAACATCGTATCGTTGAGATATGCCGACTCGTCCAACTTGAAGGCCGGGCTCCACGGGGTGTTCTCGCCAAACATGCCAGTCATCTTGCGAAGAGGTGACTGAAGCATGTTTTGGACCTTGTCACGGTGCATCCGCAAATTGGTGTTGGGCGACACAGATGCTGGCGGCTTGATAGAGGCCTTAAACTTCATAGCCGGAGTGAGGGGATGTAGCATCTGGGTCGAGTTGTGGCGGAGTGGAGAAGAGGAGGGGGGAGCGTACCCGGCAGCAGACCGGTTCTTAGTGGGGCTCTCATAGGAGGACGCTCTCAACCGAGCAATCTCCTCCTCGGCACGACCCCGTTTATGGCGCGGACGGTCAGCCTCAGACGTGAGAAGTTTGCTCTGGCGCATGACTGACGAGTCAAGCGACGAAATGTAACCACTATCATCCATCGAGACAATCTTCTTACGCGACTGGGCGGCTGATGAGCCTGCCATGCGAGCTGAGGGAGGCGTGCCACCAACACTATAGTGGCGGGAGACTGGCGGCGATGAGTTGAGGCCGGCAGGGAGGGGCGAGTACATGAATGGATCGAGAATATCAGTAGTGTCATCGTGCACATTCTGGTCATCCTGGCCCGGGAGGTCGCTGATCGGGATAGTAGCGTCGGATGAGATATCGACCGCTGGGGCCAGGAGAGAATGGGATGCTGGAAGCGGAGGCAACGAGTTTTCGTTTGACGCCGAAACAGTCGACTGCTGTTGATGGTGGTGCTTGTGGAGGAGGTGGTGGTGCTTGTGGGACATCATGTGCAGCTGGGGCTGGGCGCGAGCCTTGAGAGGTTGAGCGGGTTCCAAACGCGATGACATGACGGGAACGTTCTCGGCTGCAAAAGAAGTCTTGCGAACGGGCTTGTCCTTGACGAACTGGTGTTCCATTCCCTCAACAATGTACCAGTAGTTGCCCTTACCCGGGTCGTCCTTGCTGCGCTCCATTTTGGAAAAGGCCTTGTTCAGGCTCAGGTTGTGCCGAATGCTGTTTTGCCAACCAGCATCGTTTGCACCATAAAAAGAGTAGGTATCTGAGATCCACTTGTAGATCTGCGCCAAGGTAAGACGACGATTAGGGGATCTCAGAATGGCCATACCAATCAGTTGGGCGTAGCTGTGTCCGGGCTTCTGGCCATCGTCGACAATGGCAGGGAAGGAGTTCCAAGGAGGAATCTCGACGGGCTCATCTTCCTGACTATTTTGCTTGGTCTTCTTGTTGGGACGGTTGTCCTTGATAGGCGCGGCCTCCATGAGGACGCGCTTTCCGGGGGTCTTGATAGGCGGGAACATCTCCATACTGGGCGAAGGAGAGTGCGATGGAGGCACCGGATACAATGATGGGTGCAGGTTCTCCTTGCCCGTGGAGAAGGACAGAGATGGGTCGGCCATCAAATGCGGAGGCTTCTGGGAGGCAGTCTTGAACTTGGAAAGATATGGTTTCTTCTTAATCTCCTCAGAAGATCCGGGGGACTTTGATGGCGGCGGCGCCATGGTGGTGGTCATGTTTGGTTGGCTGTGAAAACGCTTGAGAGTACCAAGCGGCTCGGGGTTGCGAGACTTGATAGGTGAAAACTTGGAGTTGGTGAGTGAAGAGGATGTAGGCGGGTTCAAGTTGGTGCTAGTGTCCTGTAACGGACGGCGGGTCTTTGCTTGCATTTGTGTATTCGGGGCGGAATGATTTTGGGGTTGCGATTGTTGCGGTTGTTGCGGTTGAGGCGGTTGAGTCGGTTGAGTCGGTTGAGTCGGTGTAGTGGTGTTGGGCATGGGAGCGTGGCTCGACATAGGAGCAGCAGAAATGGAAGAAACAAAGTTCTCCAAAAGAAAGTCGTCGGTGAAAATGTGCGATAGATCGGACGTGTCGTTGAATTGACCCGCCATGACAGGCCGAGATCTGGCGGGTAAGAGTTGTGTGGAGGTGTTGGTCAAAACTCTCTCTTTTTTCTTTCTCTGTGTTAAAGTTGTGCGGCTCGGACTGAATGGGAGAGCAGTAGCACGTTAGTCGGGCATTGACGAGGACGGTTGGCAGGAGCAGGAGCAGAATTTTTCAAAGATACGCGAGCGAGAGAGCGAGCTGTTTGTGGGTGAAAGAAGAATGTCGTCACGAACAAACAATGTGGGAGAGAGAGAGAGAGAGAGAGAGAGAGAGATGGAGAGATAGAGAGAGAGAGAGAGATAGAGAGTAAATGATGTGAGAAGCAAGATAATGAAAGCAAGGGCGGGAAGAGGAGAGAATAAAGGACTGGCGCTTGAGGGACGAACAGAGGCCGTGGAAAGAAAAGAAAGGTCTGAGAGCCGAGAAAAGAGGAAGGGCTTTGGAACAACCAGCCCAGCCAACCCAGCCCAGCCCAAAAGTAGTTAAAGCCCAGGTTGGTCACTCTCAGAACTAACTGTCCCTTACTTGAAGAAGCGACCCCTGTGTTGTGCTTGGCTGTGGTGTGCGTGCATGTACAGCGTGTGAATAGTGTAGACCAAACTGTACGGGGGTGCTCAGGGCCTTTCAAGGTAGCTAAGTACATGAATGGAATGAATGGGATGCAGTGGTGAATGTGAATGGATAGATAAACGTGTGATGTGACGGGGTTCGTTGATCGAGGGTGGGTAGATATGAGGACAGGCGGCCATCGATCGATGAATCAAAGGGCAAGAGACATGAATTGAGGAGATGGACGCTATGGATAGACGAAGAGGTGATTATGTTTGTGGAGAGGGGTGGTCATGATGAGGTCTAGATCTTTTGGAAGGGGGGGGGAGG
>MKGJ01000587.1:0-14158 GCA_002018255.1 Bretziella fagacearum | reverse complement strand
GAGGGGGATGACGGTGGAGGAGGTAGAGGAGGAGAAGGAGGAGGTTTAGAGAAGGAGGTTTAGAGGGAGGCAGTTACGCTTGTCTGAAGGTAATTTAATACCTTCCTAATATGATTTAGTTAAAGTGGGTCGTCAGGTCTGTCACAGCTTGGATTGAGAAGATCAATGATGGGTACCTGCTGTTTTTTGATTTCAGGAAATTCGTTTGTGGGTGAAGAGTTTTCACGATGGGATATTCTTGGTGATGATTGGTGGATGGAAGTGTGAAGGGCAAGAGGAGGGCTCGGCTCGGTGGAAGTGGTTTGATGGGAGAGGGTGGTAGGGTGGTTTGAAGGTATAATTTGGGAATCCAGCTAGAATAAAAGGATTTAAATAGTGACATTTTCATTGGGAGAGGGAGAAGTTGGAGATGGGAAAGTTTAAGGGTTTAGGGTTTAGGGTTTGGCTCTATATGGTTTTGTTGCATAAAATAAAGTCCAGAAACCGTTAAATCATCTTTATCATGATAATTTTCATCAATTTTCAATACTGTTCCTTGAAATGTTTTCCGCCTTGAACAATGCTATTTATTCTTTACCTTGCATTTCAATTTCGCCCTTGCAGATCTCCCTAAAAAAAAAAAGGAAAATCTAGGGCTTGGGGCTTTTTTTCTTCTTTTTTCTTCTTTTTTCTTTTTTTTTTTTTTTATACGATTTTTTTCTGACATAAAGAACAGTTTCAGGCTATTGATTAGCCTTTGATGGCGAAGATTTCTCTCTACGGATTCCATATCGTGAGGCTTCCAAAGTCTTGTTTTGTTTAATAGGCGCGTTGGATTATCAAGGTGGGGGGAAAGATATATCGCAGCGCGATCCATACTATATAGCACAACCACCGCACCGCCCCCCAACAGCCATCATCCGTCTACCAACTACACCATGGCAAACCCTTTCGCCTTCCGGCCCGGCCCAGTGACCTTTTGGCTTCTGGCGATTTACCTCGCTCTTTGGATTCCCAGCATCCTCGTCCACGAATCCGTCCCCGCGCCACCTGCAGATTCCGATGCGCTTCTTGGAGGGACAAACGTCACAGAGGCCTGGTTGGATTTATTGCAGATTACTAAGCAGTATCATCCGTATGCGTCGCATGCGAACGATGATGTAAGAGATTATCTGATGAAGCGGGTTGAGGAGATTTTGAAGAGGAATGCGGTGGAGTTTGCGGCCGAGGAGATTGGCGAACAGGCGGGTCTTTACACGTGAGTTTTTTTTCTTCTTCTTTTCTTTCTTCTTTTCTTTTTTCTTTAGGTGGATGATGATAGCATGGAGACATTGGCTAACTGGGGGGGGAATACCATAGACCTCCTGGGAAGAAACTGAGCAATGCGCCCGTCACTGTCTTTAGTGACATGCTTTCAAATGTCACCACCGGGACTGTCGTCAAGAGCATCCCCGGATACTGTCCTCTCGGCCACTACTTTGAAGGCTCCAACATCTACGTGTACATCCGTGGCACTGATGATGAACCGGGCGCCTGGTGGACGAAGCCGCCGGTTCCTGGTCAGCCTTACGGTGGAACCGGCGTCCTGGTCAACGCCCACTTTGACAGTGTGTCCACAGGCTTTGGCGCCACTGATGATGGCATGGGCGTTGTGTCTGTTTTGCAAATCATCAATCACTTTACCAAGCCTGGAAACCAGCCGCGGAATGGCCTTGTTGCCATGTTCAATAATGCAGAGGAGGATTACCTTTGGGGTGCCCGGGCGTTTGGGAAGAGCCCGCTGATGCCGTTTATTCATACATTTTTGAACTTGGAGGGTGCCGGTGGTGGTGGCCGGGCTGTGCTTTTTCGGACGTCGGATGCTCAGGTGACTAAGCCCTATGCTGCCTCTAAGCATCCGTTTGGTACTGTCATTGCTGCAGAGGGCTTTCGGTCGGGGGCTATCCAGAGTCAGACGGATTATGTGGTTTTAGACGGCATCTACGGACAAAGAGGTCTTGATGTGGCGTTTTACAAGCCAAGAGCGAGATACCACACCAATCAGGACGATACGAGACACGCCTCGGTGGGAAGTGTCTGGCATATGCTGTCAGCGTCTATTGCGACGTTGGATGGGCTGACCCGGGATACCTTGGGGACCTTTGTGGGGCCGAGAGGGGATGGACGGCATGATTTGGTGCAGAATGGAAAGGGCAAGGACGGCGTGTGGTTTGATGTGTTTGGTGCGGCATTTGCCTTGTTTGAACGACTGGGTTTATTCGCTTGGTCTGTTACACTGTTGGTTACGGGACCGATTGTTCTGTTCCTAGTCACCATCATCCTCGTGCGTGTGGACAAGTACTATCTATTTACGCCCAGTGTGCGCATCCGCGATGCCAATGACATCCACACGATCCCCATTGATGGCTTCCGCGGCTTCTTCCGCTTCCCAATCGCCCTGGCCATCACCTCATCTCTTATCGCTGGAACCGCTCTCCTAGTCACCAAAATCAACCCTCTCATTGCTTACAGCAGCGAGTACACAATCTGGCTTATGCAAATCTCCCTCGCCTTTTCTTCTCTCTGGCTCATCCTCCGTGGCGCCGACAAAATGCGCCCTACCGCTCTCCACCGCACCTATGCCCTCATGTGGCTGTATATCTTGGGCTGGTTTGTCCTTCTCGGTCTTTCCATTGCCGAAAGCCATTGGCACGTCGTTAGCGGTTACGTCCTCGTTATGATGCACTCCACCGTCTTTGTTGCCTTCCTCCTCGGTCTCCTGGAGCTCTTTAGCCTCCCCTCCAAGGAATCCTATGCCCTGCGCACTCACCAACTCCAACAGGCCATTGAACATCTGAACAACAATTCAGTCGATGATAACGAAGAAAGCACGGCTTTGATCTCACCCACGCCGGGGGAGATTGATGCTAGAAGTGTTGTCTCGGAGTTTCCGGAGCACATTGCCAGTGAAGAGACGCCCTTGCTAGGTGGCGGTGGTGTCGCCACAAATAATTTGAGAAGTTTCCGGACGACCTTTGCTTCGGGGTATCGGAGGAGTATGTCGGCGATTATCCGTAAACATCAGGAACGGTCGGCGGAGCCGTATGGACGGGAACAGCTGTGGTCGGCCAGGTTGCATTCGTGGACGTGGCTACTACAGGCAGTGATTTTGGGTCCTGTTAACCTCATGTTCTTGGCGCCGACAGGGCTGTTTTTGGTTTCTTCAATGAACCAGACTGGCGCTGATGGGTCTAGTCCGTTGATCTCTTATGCGTTCACCGGATTCTTTGCTATCCTCATGGCAGTCCCTACGCTACCATTCCTTCACCGTGTTCCCGCTCGCGTTCCGCATTTGCTCATGATTGTCTTTGCCATTACTCTTTTGTATAGTCTTTTCGCTTTCCCGTTCTCGTCACAGGCGCGGTACAAGGCTTATTTCCAGCAGACGGTCGACTTGGATAACCATCTGAGTACGGTGCGTCTTGATGGCTTGGAGGAATACATTCGGCCCATTATTGCGTCGATTCCTGCAGTTGCTGGGGTTCCCGTTGTTTGTGAGAGTGGCGATGCACGCTCTGGGCTCGTTGGGTGCAAATTCAACACAACGGGGAAGCCGGAGACGTTCCCGAGTCCAGTGCCAGGTGTGGAGGGAGTTACCAAGGATATGGTGGAGGTTAATGTCACACGGGCGGCAGGTGGTGTCCGTAAGGCGACGTTGAGTGTTGATGCGGAGAACTCAAAGGCTTGCTTTGTGCGGTTTGATCGGCCGGTGTCCAAGTTTACGGTCTCGGGGGGTGAATCGTGGGATGAGAGGTTCTCGCCGGTGCCGGAGGAGGTTTGTCAGGTGAAGTTGTGGCGGAGAGATTGGGTGAAGAGGTGGGAGGTGGAAGTGGAGTGGACGGCGGAGGCGGAAACGGCGGAAGCGGAAACTGAGGGAGATGGTTTAGGGGGTCATGTGGCGTGTATTTGGGCGGATACTAATAAGAAGGGGACGATTCCAGTTTTGGATGAGCTTTTGGCTTTTGCCCCGGAGTGGGCGGCTATTACCAAGAGGGCTGAGGGGTTGGTGGAGGGAACGAGGAGATTCAAGTTGTAAGGGTTTATTGGACTAAAGAGGGGGGGGGGGCTTCCAGGCTAGGATGGGATGAGTGGTCTGTTTGATTATGGTGATGACTATATTTTTTTCTTTTTCTTTTTTTGTCATTCGTTTACTTTACTTTTCCCTAATTGTTCAACCTCGTTTGAAATTGCCGTTATGAGATCATAATATATATATATATATATATAAATTGGTCCAATTTGGTATCAATATATATTCTCTATTTCCAACACGTACTGTAAACCGGTTATGTAATTCCATCATATATCTCCCCAGTAAAAGAAATCTCCAGAGGTTACCTGTCGGAATATCCTACATCTCCACCCCCCGAATTCCCTTCCACCTTCACCTCGGCCCCCTTCTCCTCCGCCAAAGCCTCCACAAACTTTTTTGCCTCCGCCCACAACTCCACTTCCATATCACTCTCCACCTTGTCACTCCGCGAATTCAACCACGCTGCATCCAGCTTCCCCACTGCGCCGACTCCATTTGGCGACAACGATGCCTCCTTTGCCGCGGATGCATCACCGAGGACGATGATGTTGGCTTCCTTGAGGCCCATTATTTGGCGCTTGAGGGCGATGTCGACGGTGTGGAGGGTGGAGAGGAGGGAGTCCATCGAGGTGGCGAAGGCAACGCGTTGGGTGGCTAGTTGTTGGGTAGGGGTGATGGTGGGGGGGTCGGAGAGGGAAGGTGGGGTGTAGCCGAGGGCGGAGAGGGCGGAGGAGGTATGTTCCATGAGTTTGACGATATTCTAGACAGGTTAACAAAAGTGGATAGCAGAGATGGAGGAGAAGTAGGGGGGGGGGGGGAGACGTACTTTGTCGATTTCACCGAGTTGGGAGATGCGTTCGGGAATGGTAAAGGGGACGAAATTATCGTCGACTTGCATCATGGAAGTGTCATCTTCAAGGTTTATAGTAACCATTTTGAACAAGATATAATGACATGTTAAAATTGAAACAATCTTGTCAATGAATTTCGTTGTAGTCTACCTTGATCAACATGTGTTCGTGAGTGGATCTCAGCTTAGCTTGTGTAGTCACGTGTCACACGGCAATAGTTCATCACAGGGTTTGTCATTTAGGGTCAGAAATGCTCACTACGGCTAAACCCCGGCACATAATCCATTGCGACGACATTCGCGACGGACGGCAGGAGCCATTTGAAGGTGGCTTGTGGTTTGCGCCGAACGACATAGCATCCCAGATCTTCTACAATTCATCGCTATTTTAATCTTCCATCATCTACATCAAGAGACGACTATACCATCATCTCCATCATTGTTTTTGGTTTCCCTCACAGATGAAAATCTACGTGTTCTATCAACAAATTTGCCACCATCTATCGCCATCAATATAGCCCTTACTAGCACATATCGGCTGCCATTGCTGTCTAAATATTCTGGGGGGGTTTTTTGTTTTTGGCCTCTCAAAAGGAATATTCGCTTCTATCTTACCATATCTATACCGGTAGATAATCCCACTTTCGGCATACTCCTCAATTAGCCAAAAAAAAAAAAAACCAGAAAACCAGAAAACCAGAAAACCCAAATTTCACCATGTCTATCCCTCCCGGCGCTTCTGCTCCCGGCGCGGCAGTCGGCGCTGCAGGTACTGCTACACCGCAACCAGCTGCTCCAATGTCGAATCAGAATTTAAACCAGATTGTAAGTTCACTTCCTCTTCATCTTCAGATGGCTTCTGTTCACGACGTGTTTGGATGATATCGTTGGGTTGGCCTGTTGAGAGGAGAAAGCTCTTAAAAAGGAAGGAGTGACGAGGCGGCGAACAATGACTAAGCCTGGTGGACATTTTATGTGGTTTCTGAGGTAATTGTTTTCCCAACTGGGAATCGATTTCACGATGGGAAAAAAAGATATCTTGGTGTGCGAGGCAGGGTTCTTTAAAGGTTTCCCATGACATCATGGCTGTTCCGTCTGGTAAACGGAAACTCGCACCAAAGATGGATTCCATTCAACTTCAGCAAGAACCTCATGCTGTTGAAGTGATGCCGGCACCATCGGATTCTTCTTCCTCTTCTGCGCCAGCCGCTCCTATCTCGGATGAAGACAGATTCCACGCCATTGTTCGTCAGGCCATCGACCATTCGGGGACGCAGCCAATTTGTGGCTTCTAGATATCGATCAAGGTCGTGCGTCTCGCTAACTCTTATCCAGGTCACGGATTATCTCCTCAAGCGTGGCTACAATAGAACGGAAGCTGTCTTTCGTAATGAGTCCAAGAACATTGGGCCCGATGGCCGGCCGATTCAAGATGAGAATGCCCTCATGGGGCCCAAGAAGTACATGAAGGCCTTCTTCTTGCTAAGAGACTGGGTTGATAATAACCTGGAAATCTACAAGGTACGTCTATCCAATCTTGCTTTTCCTTCTTCCCATGTCCTTTGCTAACCCAATGTACAGTTCGAACTTGGTAAACTTCTGTGGCCCTTCTTTGTCTACGCCTGGATCTCCCTGTTGGAACAAAACTATCGCGAGGAGGCCAAGTCATTCCTTACCAGCGTCAAGCCCTTCTTTGAAAAGTACCACGCCGACGATCTGCGTGTGTTCTCTACGATATCAACGCCTGACGAGGTCAAGGAGAACCGAATCATAAAGCTGTACAAGGAGAATAAGTACCGTATTCCCCTTAACCAGGCCATCTATGGCCCATTGATGCACTTTATCGAGCGTGAGCACGACAACGGCGGCAGTGTCATCAACTTTGTCATTCAGGCCTATTGCCAAATTGAGACGGTGGCCCGTGGCCCTATCGAGCCCTTTAGCTTCGAGTCCATCTACCGCCGGAGTCAAGGCCTGGATATCGAGGATGTTGATCGTGATGAGGGCATCCCCGGCCACTACACCGGCCTCTCCAACAAGGACGTTCTCGCCTCGTCTACCCCGGTCAAGCTTGGCCCAATGCCAATGGAGGAAGGGCTTCGGGAGGATGTCCGGGCAGAACTCGAAGAGGAAGACCAACGGGATCCTCCGGCTGTCGGTAAGCTGTCTCTTGTGGAAGAATTCGACCGCAAGATCAAAAGAGAAGAAAGTACAGATGTACCAAGCCGGAACGATCTGCCACTGCCGCCGTCACGGGCACGTGATGTTGTCATGGAGATGCAAAAAGTGCGCGAGAACCGGGATCGGTTCAAGATGGATATGCGGACGGGTGGGGTGGGTCCTGGAGTCAGTGCGCTAATGTACACGTTCCACAACACGTGTGGCATGACGTCGTGTCTCGAGTTCTCACCTGATAATAAGCTTGCGGCCATTGGTACTATGGACTCGTACATTCGGGTATGGACGTTGGATGGCTCGCCGCTGAGCACTCGTATGACGGATGAAAAGGATCTCAAGATCAACAACCGGAAGCTTATTGGTCATTCAGCGCCTGTCTTTGGGCTGTCTTTCTCCGATGGTACTGCCAAGTGGGAAAGCACGCCTTTTGGCAATGAAGGCAAAGCAGCACCAGCTCCACTCGATACATCAACACGCCTACTGCTTTCTTGCTCTGCTGATGGCCAGATTCGCCTGTGGTCTCTTGATACGTGGACTTGTCTTTGCGTCTACCGTGGTCACACCGGCCCGGTCATGCGTATCAAGTGGAGTCCGCAGGGTCACTACTTTATGAGCGGTGGCTGGGATCGCACCGTCCGTGTGTGGATGCAAGACCATGCGTCGGCGCAGCGGTTACTTGTTGGTCACGATACCAGCATCTCAGCCATCACCTGGCATCCCAATGGCATGTACTGCTTCTCGGCCTCGGATGAAACAGACAAGACCATCCGCATGTGGTCCGTGGTGACGGGCGAGTGTGTTCGTGTTTTTACTGGTCACACTGATTACATTGCCACTCTGGAAGTCTCGCCAAACGGCAAGCTGTTGGTCAGCGGCGACAATGCCGGCAACATCTTTTACTGGGATCTCGACAAGGGCACGCGTATCAAGCGCTCTCGTGGTCACGGAAAAGGTGGCATCACTAGTCTCAGTTTTGGCGTTGAGTCTACGGTTCTCGCCTCGGCCGGCCACGACGGCACCGTCCGCATTTGGGATGTCAACATGCCCGCTCAGGGTCACAAGCAGGCTACTACTGTTCCGGCGCCCATCACCGTTAATTCCGGTGAGGTTTCTGCGGCTGACGGCTCGACAATGACGGCGTCAGCAAATGGACAGACGAATGGCGCCAATGGGTCTGGTGCGACCAATGGAACTGCAAATGGCAGTGTGGCCAACGGTGGTGGGTCCGCGAATGGTGCGGCGGCGGTGGCGGCGGGATTGGGGAAGCGGAAGACCAAGGAGGTTACGATTACGGCAGATCAGATCTCGGCGTTGCCGACTAAGCAGACGCCAGTGCTCAAAGTGCAATTTACGCGGATGAACTTGGTATTGGCGGGTGGTTATTATGACCCTGAGAGATAGGATGCTCAGGGTTATGATGACTTCAATGATAATGATGCTGAGTTGGAGTATTGAATGCTTTGTAGTAATCAAAGGTGTAGATTGTTGATTACAATTTAACCAAGGTTGGTTCCCATAAAACCTTTTTTTTTTTTTTGTGCAGTTAAATGTCCATGAAGTTGTAGGTTGGGTTGACCCGGTCCCCGCGAACATTGGGGGGGTGCAAAATAGTATTTTGGGGGTTGCACCTTAACCAAACCGGAGGGGTGACGCAAGGTTCCCTTGTAGCTTTCAATCAAGCTTCAATGTGGCGGGACACACACACACACACACAACAGGCAGCGATATCATTTTCCAACATCAACGTCTTTTTTTTACTTTACGCTTTCCAATCAATTGATCGTATCTCGGCCTACGATATTGAAATTCTTCTCTTTTGGCGTCTATATCTCCAAACCGATTACCAATAGTCATCCCCCTCGCTCGACAACTGCGACCAATAACGAGCGATTTGCCAACCACAAACCACCAAAAAAGAATCCATCATCATCTCATCTCCCAAACAAAACTCCGACAACCATGGATATGGACGCCTCTCCCTGGGCCGACGCCGACTCTCAACAGTCCAAGCCCACCGATTCCCCCTCCGAAACCCCCAAACCCGCCACCTCTTCAACCATCCCTCAACGCGGCCCCCGTTCCGGCCCCGTCCGCCGCCTCGTCGCCGCAACACCAAAACTCCAATCTGTCTCCGCCGACGACCCCCTAGGCCCTCTTGGCCCCCTGGGCACCGATCCCCCTTCCGCAGATCCCCTTTCCGGCCCGGGAACACCCAACCTTGCGTCCCCTAGTGGTCCAGGAACCCCCGGTACTGCGGGCCCCCCGTTGCCGCAAAAGGAACAGTTGGTTGTGCGGACGACGCTCCCCGCAAGTCCGGCGTTGTCGTCTGGGGGGTTCCGCCGGAGTGTTCAGGATCCACATGGGCTGCTGGAGGATGATGAGGAAAGGGAGCGAGAGGTGAGGGCGGTGGGTATTGGGGGGCGGGCGCCACCACCAGTTGTGGCGGCGCTGGCGAGTCCGATGCAGAGTTCGATGCAGCCGAGTGTTAGTATTGAGCGGGCGGCGAAGCCGACGTTTGCGATTCTGGTGGGAGATCCGCACAAGGTGGGGGATTTGACGAGCTCGCATATTGTGTACTCGGTGCGGACGCAGACGACGAGTAAGGCGTATCGGCAGGCGGAGTTTGAAGTGAAGAGGCGGTACCGGGATTTTCTGTGGTTGTACAATACGCTGCATGGGAATAATCCGGGTGTTATTGTGCCGCCGGCGCCGGAGAAGCAGGCGTTGAATCGGTTTGATACGAATTTTGTGGAGAGTCGGCGGGCGGCGTTGGAGAAGATGTTGAACAAGATTGCGGGGCATCCGACGTTGCAGCATGATGCGGATTTGAAGTTGTTTTTGGAGAGCGAATCGTTTAATGTGGATGTTAAGCATAAGGAGAGGAGAGATCCGTTGCCACAGGAGAGCAAGGGGATGTTTGGATTCGGGATT
This sequence comes from Bretziella fagacearum, assembly GCA_002018255.1. Classification (NCBI taxonomy): domain Eukaryota; kingdom Fungi; phylum Ascomycota; class Sordariomycetes; order Microascales; family Ceratocystidaceae; genus Bretziella; species Bretziella fagacearum. Next base: position 4,148 of record MKGJ01000587.1, on the reverse strand, counting down.
GGCGTGGGATCAAGCAACAAGTTTGTCGAGCAGGACGATGTAAGTGTTTGTTCTGGATGAGATGTTTTGTACGATCGATATGCTAACAGTTTTGTGTGTGGCTACAGTGGTTCCATGATCGTAGAGTATATCTTGATGCTCTTGAGGCTCAGCTCCGGGCTCTTATGAAGGCCATGGAGTCCATGATCAACCAACGCAAGGGTATGGCCGAAGCCGCTTCTGATTTCTCTGCCTCCTTGCACGCACTCTCAACCGTCGAGATCTCACCCTCCCTCTCGGGTCCCCTCGACGCCCTTTCAGAACTCCAACTTACCATTCGGGATGTCTACGAACGCCAGGGCATGCAAGACATGCTAACTTTTGGAATCATCCTCGACGAGTACATTCGGCTTATTGGATCTGTCAAGCAGGCATTCTCACAACGGCAAAAGGCGTTCCATTCGTGGCATGCGGCCGAGTCGGAGTGGCAGAAGCGCAAGAGCCAGCAGGATAAAGTGTTGAGACAGGGCAAGAGTCAGCAGGATCGGATTAACCAGATTGCGGTGGATGTAAGTGAGGCGGAACGGAAGACGGTGGCGGCCCGGGGACTCTTTGAGGACATTGGCAAGTTGATGAGGACGGAGATTGACCGGTTTGAGAAGGAAAAGGTGGAGGATTTCAAGAGTGGGGTGGAGACTTTCTTGGAAGGGGCGGTGGAGGCGCAGAAGGAGTTGATTGAGAAGTGGGAGACCTTTTTAGCGCAGTTGGATGCGGAGGATGAGGAGGCGGCGTTTGGGTGGGGGCCGAAGGCGGGGGCGATTGTGGGTGGGGGGGATACGGCGGTGGATCGGGCGAGGGCGACGATTAATGATGACTCGGATTAGCTATGGGAGTGTTATTTGGTATGAAAGGGGGGGGGTTCCTTGGTTCATGTTATAATGACTATTGTATGTTGTTATTCTTCAAGGGGGGGGGGGTTTGTTTTGGTTTTAGTCATGGAAGATTACTTTTGACATTTGGTTTTATCAAGTTTCAGTCTGAATTCTCTTGGGGGCTTAACATTGATTGTGAGAAAGAAACAAACTTGGTGGTTGTTGTTATGGTGTGTTGTACAAGTATAAAATACATGGCCAAAGGCTATTGTCTTCCCGTCTCTCCCCCGTTTCTTCTTCCTGAATCTGAATGTTTCCCTCCACGATGCAACCTAATCCAGTTCCATCCCCTCTCTTGTTATTACTTCTTCCCACCCTTCCCCTTGATCGTCTTCCCCTTTCCCGGCGCAATAGTCTCTCCCTGAGCCGCATAGCCCGAAATCAAATCTCCTAAATCAAACGCCTCCTCCCCTTGCTCATTCTCCTCCGGCTCAACATACCCTTCCTCACTCGGATCCTTTTGCAAATCAAACCCTCTACCAAACCGATCACGGAAGGCCGCCAGCTTCCCGGCCTCATCCAACTCCACATTCTTCAACGAGCGGTCCGTCGGCTGCCACAGCGGGTGGTTGCGAGTATCCTTGGTGCTGCGGTACAGGGGGGCCGGTGATGTCGTCCGCGCGGTGAAGGTGCTGCCGTCGGAGAGTTGGATCATTTGTGTAAAGGTGAAGGGTCGGCGGGGGCGGCGGATTAGTCGGGCGTGGCGGGTTTGGTGGAGGATGGTGGCGGGGGGGGATGTGGGAGAGGGGAGGCGGGTGGATTGGAGGAGGGAGTTGCGGGGGAGGAGGAGGTGGGAGCGCATGGTGGGTAGGTGGAGTGTGTACGTGTGAGTTTTTTGTTTTTTGTTTTTTGTTTTTTTTTTTTTGCTTTAGTCGTCGGCTTGTCGTGGTCGTGATCAGGAAATAGAAAAGATGAGTAGCAGAGAGGGGTTTAAAGCCGTGGTTTATTCGACAAAGAAACGCGGGGCCGGTTAGGGCCGGTGTGGTTGACGATGGTCGATTTTGCTTCAAAAATCTGACAAGGCTGATTGGTGAAAGAGGGTCATGGGCCATAAGTAAATAGACAGTTTACTAAATGACAACCATGAGAAATTAAAAGGGCTCCAAAGGAGGGATGTTTGGCTTGTGGTGGCATGCGGCTGGTAGTTTTAGAGTTGATCAATTGATGAATCAAGACAATTTTTTCATTTCCTGTTTCATTCTCAGAGGACATATGACGCTCCTAGATTTATTTTTTTTTTTATTTTTTTTTTTATTTTTTTTTTCATCTTGGTGCTCGCTCTGATATTGGTGCTTATCGATAAGGATTTGGTTTCCCAAAGAAATGTGCAACTCCAAATCCTTGCCGTGATCCGGAGTACAGAAGTGTGGCGCTCGGGGGGAACGTTGAGGTACGGATTTTTTTTCTGGTTGCCTGAGTTTATATGATTTTGGGCTGGCCCCGATCCCGACATCCAACCTACCTAAAAAAAAAAAAAAAAAGGCATTTTGAATCCATTATTCACATATACTCCGTACCGAATGGCTTCTCTCTTGCGGCCTTTGGGTCGGTCGAGAGCTCACTCATGCATGGGTAAAAGAAATCACATCTCTGCCATGCCGGTTTTTACTTGTTGTGAATATACAACTGACATGCATAATAGGATCCTCTTACTTGCATCGAAATCGAACCCTCACCACATCTTCATCCCATCAAACATGCAACGCCACGGGCATCACCTCCAAACTCCAAGCGTCCCCATCTATATCCGCTCTCTCCGATGAACTCCGCCAACTCATGCGCCGCCTCTCGCACTCCGTCGTCGTCTGTACTTCCTCATTGCCATCCCCCTCCGGGCTGGTCCCCCGTGCCATGACCATGTCCTCCTTCACGTCTCTTGCGCTGGCTCCGCGGCCACTGGTAACCTTCAACGTCAAGGCGCCGAGTACAACGTTGGATGCAGTGATTGCTAGTCGGGCGTTTAATATCCATGTTTTGGCGGGCGATGGACAGGGCGCGAGGGTGGCGGAGTGGTTCACGAGGGGGAATTTACAGGTGGATCCGTTTCGGGATGTTGGGGAGTTGGGGGAGGGGTGGAGGTGGATGCAGAGGGGCGGGGAGCCGCCGGCGTTGGCGGGAGAGGGGATTCTTTCGAGGGTGAGGTGTCGGTTGTTGAGTGATGGGGAGGAGGGACATGAGAAGGGGATTGTGAGGATCAGTGATCATGTGATTATCTTGGGGGAGGTGGAGGAGGTTGTGGCGGGGGATGGGACTGGGGCGGATTTTGCGTTGACGTATGCGGATCGGACATATCGGACGGAGGGGCTGGCTATTCAGGGACATGTGGAGCCGAATAATAAGACATGAATCTTGGAGTTTGGTCTCTTGTCTTGGGTTTCTTTGTTTTGCTGGGTGGGTAATTGGGCTTACATATTGCCTGAACAGATTATAGGTGGTGGTTTGAGAGATGGTTGACTCAAATGGGGTATGGCGTTTTGAGTCAAAGACTTATCGCAGTCAAAAGGTTCTCACCAAGTCAAGATACAACACATAGGGTTATGTTCCGTCCAGGGTTTATACCTGTCAACAAATTTATGGCCTTTTTTGTTACCTAGTCAACGCGTTTAATGCAAAGAGACATTTCAACCAATCATATCGTGCATAATTTTGTGTCCCATCAATCAACGAAACCACCCTGGGCGCGCGCTCAGAAGCAAAACCTCAAAGCTTCGTGATGGAAAGCTTTTCTACATGTTCTTCGGCGGCACTTTGTGCTCATTGGTTGTTGTTTGATCGCAACATGCTTGTTTATTTTGGTCGTCAAACCACACAAAAAACCAATTTTTTTTTTTTTTCCTCCTTCCAATCAACAAACATCACCAAGTCTTCTTTCTAGACCCAGTCTTTCCTCATTCCAAAGCACACGCGCCGAGAGCAAGATTCCCTTTTGTTATGCGCTGCCATCCGTTACAATGGTACAATCAGAGAACAAGGTGAGTCGAGTTGAGAGACGACTCATGCGGGCAACTGGAACAAGATGATGGTCACGGGCGTGGTCAACAAGCAACAGCAACGGGGATGCAGAATACCCTCCTCTCCCTGGTCAACCAAGGGTTTTCCCTCTCAGCGAAGGGTGAGCTTTCTAATCTCGATTACCTTTTTATTTTGTTTTTATTTTTGTTTTTTGACTGGCGCCGTGCCGCCAAGTTCTTTTTGTATCCTTTGGCCGTTATCTCTCGATTTGGACGAGTCCAATCA
>MKGJ01000586.1:0-14066 GCA_002018255.1 Bretziella fagacearum | reverse complement strand
CACACACACACACACACAACGAAGATGTGCCCATTTGTATGGTTGATCCTGACTGTGATGTCTCTGATCACAGGAGTCCCCAGGGACGTCCTTTATCGCAAGTATAGAAGGTGAGGATGAAGTACTTTTTTTTTTTTTTTTGCAAGTGATTTCAGTGACTAATTCAGACTAAAGTATTGCTCACGAATGCACACTGAGCCTTCACCGGATGGCTTTCGGTCCTTCTAGCTGGATATCAGATCAAACTAGAGAGTCTCTTCTGTAGATAAGGCTGGGGGTTCACTTCTGGTAACAATATTCTTGATTGTCCGTTTTGCCTTGTAAAGTTTGACACAGTATCTACTGCGGTAGCAAACGTGCCCTTTTTTTCTTTGTCTTTCTTTTTTCCTGTTCAGGTAAAGCATGTACCATAAATAGAATGGCCACAGGCTTTTTGACTTGTTCAAGTTTCAAGGTGATGCCCACGGTAGAAAGTTGAAGAATCGTATAGTATGATGTCGATACGGCCCGTGTAAGCTGAAGATTCCCCATGAAGACATCAATCGTGCTCAAGTTGAAAGAGAACACTGGAAAGTGACTAGCTATTTCGAATTAAATCAGTATTTGGCTCCAGATCTTGTTTCATTCAGTATTACAATCTTTGCTACTATGGAAACATTGGTATCAGAAAGCAAACTCTGTAACGATGACTACCTTTGTTGTCAAAATAGCACGTAATCATAGACTGGCTATATTCCAACCTTTGATCCCAGAGCCTTGTTTTCATTGCGTCATTGTACCATTACTTTTGTCTATATATCATCGTCCGATGGTACCAGCCGACATGGAGAGTATCTTCATACTTGTTGAGAAGTTGAGAAGAAAAAAAAAGAATATTTGTGGCTACCTAATTGCTTCTGCATAGGCGCCAAGACAAAAAAGCAAGGCAGAAGAAGGACTGATTTGAAAGTCAATACTAAAGCCACAACAGAGGCTACTTTGGTCAAACCCTCAATCCAAGAGAAAGAGAGAGCAAAAGCACACCATTAGCCATTCCCGCTTCGACCGATACCCGCAGCCAATCAACACGTCGCCGTGATACAACCCCTTTCCACCAAGTCTTCCACAACTGCCACCGCTTCCCATGCTTCCGCTCTCAGTTGTCCCAGACAAGGGAGGAATAATGCCCCAAAGAACGACGACGATAAGTCAAAGGCCAGTATCCCAGATAAAGACGAAATCATCAACCGATACTACTACCAGTCAACCATCATCTCGGGTTTGTAGGGCGGTGACACAGCCACAGCCACAGTTAGGACTAGCGACCACGGTGAATGAGACTTTGAGTCGAGATCACTCTCTATCTACTCGTGCCGACAAATCAGCTCCCGCGTCTGTATTTTCAAAAGGGGAAATTGAGGGGGAGGAGGAGGAAGAGGAGAAGGACGGATATATCAGTAATTCTTCGCCACATGACGAGGTAATGCCACTGGAACTACCTCTTCCGCCGCCCAATATTATCTATATTATTGTTCACCCGGATCAACTTCAGCCAACGACGGTCGATGGCCAAGCTTTTGATCCGGCGCCGGACAATGTGCCCGGGTATACTCAGATACTATTGGATGATGCAGTGTTTGAGGATGAGGATGATGATGAACTCATAGGCTGATCTGTGATTCTTTCTGGCTATCAATTATCATTTGTGTTTTATGTGGCAGGGGCTAGCTAGATGACAGATAAGTGTTTCGTCTCATGTTGTATATATGTAAGTGTCCGGAGGCTGGACTCCATTACTGTGATTGCTATACTCTGATTTCTAGTTGTTGTGGCTCCCTTCCACAACTGGCTGGTGATGCCGAAGTTTGCCATGGTCTTGGTAATCATAAACACTGAAACTAATCAGTATTTATACCTCGTGTTGGAGTTTACGACTTGAAAATTTCCTTTTCTCTTTCCTTCACATCACCACATTCCCCCCCCTCTCTGTAAAAGTCCTGAGAATCCACCGAGTAGCATGAATTTGATTAATAAACCGAAAGCCTCAACACAATGGCAACCTTTTCAGTTTGTAAGTGACTGCTACGCCATAACCGATAGAAAATCTTGATTAGCCGTTCAAACCAACTAATATCTCTCTTGATCACAGTCACCTTTGCTCCTAATAACGGTGTCCCGATTTTCATGTGGGGCGGCCTCGGAGTTAACGAAGACGGAGAATGGGGGATGTGGGTACAACCGGACCCGGAGTTTTTCCAAGGTCCCGACGAGAGTGAGGGGGAGTGCTCAGAGGCATCTTCTGTGTGTTCCGAGGCACCCTCCTCAGTCTTTTCCGAGTGCCTTTTGGGCCCGGTTTCTCAAGAAGAGGTATACACTTTTACATGGAGTAAGTTTTGGAATTTGTGTCTGGTTGAGCTATTGGAAGGGGATGCTAACCCAGGGACAGTCACCGAGACACCGGGTAATATGGAAGCTTTCGTGGCGCCGGAAAAGTCCCAAGTAGAAGAAGTAGAAGGAGAGAAACAACTATCCTGGGGTAAGCTATATGTCTCTTTTGGTTATAGAGAACTCCTCGGATTAACGTGTATTTAGTTTTGCAGGACGTAGAAGATATCGAGGCTTCTGCGTTGTCCCAGTTTGGCGCGGTCGAATCAGACTGGTCAGACGATGAGGCTGAACAGTGAAGATCGAAGGGGTCTTTGGTCAAGACTCTCGACCAGGTTTGGAACTATGCACACTATGCAGCACTTGATCTAAACATAGTTCTGCGGCATTTTCAAAAAAAAAAAAAAAAGGATTCGTCTCTTGTATTTTGCATGGCCATCTTTTGCTCTTGGCTTTCATCTTTCGAGTACAGCAAATTCGAGAATAGACAAGTAGCTAGACTGGCTGCTTCTTGTGATGGTTGCTGTGGCTATGAAGACGAACTTGATACTTGTCTGATGTGTTCAACTTAATGATGGAGTATTTATTGCGTAAAGATGTTTATTCTGTATCTTGTTCTGTTTTTTTCTTTGTTTTTGGTTCCTTCAACACCAAGATACTCTTCACAATACTTTATACCAGATCTCGCGATAGTTCTGACGACAACTCTTCGCCTAGCCGGCGTGTGGAACCAACATATCTACAGTCCAAGCATGCTAGCCCAACAGTCAACTCAGCCTCCTTTTCTGATACGCTTTTGCATATCAGTTATATATCTGTCCCAAATTTGGGGCCTTTTATTGAGAGAGGTAGAAAGGTACCTCATTATTGTGCCACTACACTGGGCATTTGGTTAGTACTACTCTAGCTATCCGCTATCTACACAGTATTGACAATGACTTTTCCTTCCACAGACATCATTCGCCAAGTGCGAGCCCAAGCTCGGCACGGCGGTCTTCTGCACCGCTTCTTTATAGTCTGCCACACCAATAGTAGACTTTGACCTTTTTTTCCACCGAAGCCCGGTTTTCATCAGCACGTTGCAGACACCGGACCAAACTCGTAGCAAGCGTAAGCTTCTTTGCCACTACTATAGTTTGTTCAGATCACTAAAGCGAACTGGCTGTTTCTGTCACTTCTTCCTAGACCAAAATTCTAACACTTGTAGGAGTGGAGGAGGGGGGGGAGGATATAGGTACTTGGAGGTTTCTTTGTGCTAGTGACTTGAGGAAGACACTTGGCTGAAGTGTGAGTGTCATGGAGAATTGGATATACGGTGGTGTACTGTACTTTTCTTTGTTTGACTAGTGTTGGAGATATAAAAGACACACACACATACCTATATCTAAGGCCGTCTCTGTTCTTTGAGCAACATGCAAAATTCTCTTTGTCAGATGATGCTCAGCCTTTGATCTATATTTCAGAGCCCTTGTTCTTGTCTCACTGTTCTATATGTTGATTAAAGTGTATTCTTGATTCAGTCTTTGTCCTATTATCAACATTGTTTCCAGCCAAAATACACCTACTAAAAACCAGGCTTCTCCTCCGCTTGCTCTGTTGTTAAATAAATAAAATAACAAAGAAAATAAATCGTGATAATGGATGAGTTCGTCCTCAGATGGCAATTACCATAATTGGGAGGTATGCAAAATAACCAACCCCGATTTTTCTATATAAAAATCTTTGAATTTCTGCTTGCTTCACTTTAAATTGGCTTTCTTTTCATCATATTCTTCCATATTCTTCCATCGTTGTGATTTTCATCAATTAGATATTCTTTGTCCTTTTGATATCATCTTATTTTCTTTTGTTTCCCTTCATCCTATTAACCGCAGCTCAACTACGTACGTAACAATCTATATCTTGTGTCCCAAAACCTTCCTTGGCACACACACACACACACCAATCACCAATCACATCTACAAACTCTCACAAACTACCGTCTTCTCCAACATCATGACTCCATCAATCCTTTCCGGAATCCAAAAGCTTTCACATTCGGCCAAAGACTGCCTTGTCGCTGGTATCAAAGAACTCTTCCAAGGTACGTTGTATACCATGGCATATCGGCCGTATATCAACTAGCTAAAACGACAGCCTTTGAATCAGTTGGATTGGCCATGAGCCGTCAATCCTACACCTTGCTAACATGTAGAGTTCAATAGAGCCATGGACGCCGTGGACTCATGAGGAATATGAGGATATACATGAGGGACCAGAAGAGAAGTTGATTCGATACTAGGAAGAGGGTCGTCTTTCTGGAACCAGGAAGAAGCTCCCAGTGGTCGTGCATTTGCCACAAGAAGACACATCTAGCGCCCATGGCAGTAATTAACGCAAGGAAAAGCTCATGCATGGTACAAGCTTATCCATCCTTTCAAATAAGCTTCTTTCTTCTCTCCCTTCCTTTGATATATTTTAAGCTACACACACACACACACACACACACACCATCGTCTTTGCCTTGCAAATCTTAAAAGAGTCTACCTTGCCAAATCGGGTTATGAATAGATACCAAAGGATGGAGGTCTATTGAGAGGGGTTTAAGCAAAGACCAGCATCTTTACAAAAATTCCTAATTAGGTATCGTGTGGGACAGAATTAGTTCATGGCTGCTATTCCAGAGGTTTGGATATCATTGGGAACCATAAGGANATATCCAAACCTCTGGAATAGCAGCCATGAACTAATTCTGTCCCACACGATACCTAATTAGGAATTTTTGTAAAGATGCTGGTCTTTGCTTAAATTCCTAATTAGGTATCGTGTGGGACAGAATTAGTTCATGGCTGCTATTCCAGAGGTTTGGATATCATTGGGAACCATAAGGAAGCTGAAGTAGAGAGAGTAAAGGCAAAGAAAGCACTTTTTTATTCAAAGATATAGTCTTCCTTTCAACCCCTATATAACATGTCTTCTTCTTCCATGTCTCTCTTTGTCTCTCTCTCTCTCTTGTTATTTCACCTTTTCATCATCATTATCATCAGACCTTCATCTTCCGAGTCTCGCTCACTTTTTTAATACAAACTACTTATACTCACTTCCTTCAAATATTCCGTCATTATCATCATGCAGTTTACTACCGCAGTTTTGGCGCTTCTTACAACCACCGTCAGCGGTCTCCCTTCAGTCGTCCCCATTGACAACGAGAGTAAGTTGTTATTCCGTCACTACTAGCCCATTGATTCAAGAATTTACATGCTAACATCATACATATCAGTCGAATTCAACACCACCACTACCAAGACCCTTCAAGCCCGCACCAAGACCCGATGCATCCTTGAGGGCTGGGACCGAGATCCCAACGTCGATGCCCAACCAGGTGGCCGTGATTGCTTGAACTTTCACATTCTCAAGGACAGGGGCAAAGATGGCTTCACTCTCGGCGCTCTGTGTCAGGGGTACAATGATGACATGCTTCACAGCTACAGTACCATTGATCTCAACCGGTGCATGGCCAACCGTAACGGTAAGCTTGCCTGGGCCGAAAAGTAAGTCATTCCTACACACATAAAATCGATAATGCAGAATCCTGTATACTAACCACGCCATTTTCTTTTTTTCTTTTCTACAGTGGCAATGCCTTTTCTTCCTGCCAGGGCTGCGAGCTCATGGTCCTTGACCCGTACAAACTATCGCTCAATTGCATGTGCGATGCTGGCCAGGGTAGGTACAGGTTGACTACTCTTGATGCCCTCACCATTGGATACGGCGGTCACTTGTTCAATAGTGATGGCCTTCTTTCTTGCTTTACTCAGTTTGGGGAAAAGGATATGGCCAACAAGTACGGCAATGCTAGACCTGCGCCGCGTTGCTCTCAAGTCCCTTCTTAGAGGAATAAAGGAGACGATGGGCGGGTATTGTAGAATATAGCCATGGCTTATGGGTGGTCTTCTTTCTATATTCTCTTCTGTTTTTATATAGGCTTCATTGCTTGTTTTCAACTGGAATCGACGGTTGTATCTACATCCCTCTCTGTCGTCTTCGGTTACATTTGGTTATTCTAGGTTTATAACTATAATAAAGCGTTGGTTTATATAGAATAATAGCGTAACAATCTAACTATTTGTTGATATAATGTCGTTATTTCTTTTGGTTTGTCTGTAGTTGTCTCTTCACGTGCCAACTTGGTTTCCCAAAACCCTAAGCCCCAAATCCCACAAAAATCACTTCAAAGCTATGCCCCACTTTTCAGTTTATGTAAGACTAACACAAGATGAAAATTCCCTAATTTGGATAAAACTCGGCAAACTACAGCATTTGTGTGGGTTGGTAAATGTCTCCACTATAGAGTTGTATTATCCATCAGTCTCTATGAAAAGATGATTTATTATCCTCCTTGATTTCATGTGAAAAAAAGAAAAAAAATTCAATGACGAAATCCCGGACTTGTTTGGTCAACCATAATAATAATCTTCAAAACCTTCAAAGCCATCGCAATGAAATCGAGGATCTCATCGCCATGTTTTTCCTCCTTCTTTTCGTCTTGTTGGTTCTAATCACAGCTACGTACGCTACAGGTGACTTGACTCCCATACTGTAGACACCAACTATCTCACGATACTGACCCCACGGACCCTAGGTGCCCGGCCCTCTCTCAACTCTCCCGACTACCCAATCGCCATCGCCTCACTCGATTACGAACAAAGATACCGGTCTTGCTATAACTACAAACTCGATAGCAACGGTCACGAACTCTGCGCTATATACCCCGATTCAACCGAGGGTTTCGAATGCATGTCTATAATCAATTTGAATGATTACCCTGTCAACAATATCCATGGTCATCTCAGGTCCCAGGCCTAGTAAGCTTGTTTTACTATCTTTATACCTCCTTGAGAGTCGTCGTGACTAATGTTGACCTGTATAGCGGCATGGGTCTTGACTCGTGTGCTAATTGTCATATTGCAGATGGCAACACATTGCTTCCCATCATGATCTGTGACTGATCAAGTGGATTCGCAATGGCAATTCAGCACACTGGGAGTCGTACTATGTGAGTTTCTCCCTTTCCAAGATACTGTGGTTGTTTCCCGGTTGGTTGGAGGTCTCCAAACCTTGAGGAATATCATCTGATAGATAGAAATAGATGACCTACTTTTCAATGATCGTGGCCACCCTGGCTGCTTTTCTACGCGTGGGACGCGGTTACCCAAGACCGAACGGAGCCTGTAATGCACTCGAAAGCATAAAGGTGATCACTACTCATGAGTTGCCCCTGTTAGTTTGACAGTGTTCTGATTTGAGCACTGCCATCAGAGGTTAGTTGTTGATATCCCATAGGCAAGGCTGTAATTTGGCAATTTTTATCTCATGCCTGGTAGCTTTGGGAGGGAAACCACCAGGTTAAGTAAGTTAAGCATTTGGTAACTATCTTTCTTTTCTTTTCTTTTCTTTTCTTTTCTTTTTTTTTTTTTCGAAAAAAAAGTATAAATTATGAACGTCATCATGATCATTTCTTTTCCTCCTTTCTCCTTCTTCCCTACACCCTTACTATTTCTTCTCCTTAACAAATCACCAATTGTCAAACCTGGATATCACGAAAAAGAAAAAGAACGAAAGAAATGAAATACCTTCCAAGATGCAGATTTCCATCATGTCCCATGTCGCCATTATGGCTACCAGGTCTATCGCTGCAAGCAGTAAGCTCTTTGTCCTGATTCGGCCTTTGCAAGTGCCCTACGAACTAGCCCACTAATCGTTTCAACTATCTTTTCATGCAGTCACATCCCGCGATTCATACTACCCATGTGTGAATTACTACATGGATCTAGCTAACCCGGACTTCCTTTACGCCTCGTGTCCCGATATCGATAACACGGCAAAACTGACTCATCTCGATCTCAACAAATGCCTTTGGAATAACAAGGGTGATCTGGAGTTTGTCAATGGCGGGTGAGTTTAGACTATTAATTTTGATACTTTGGAGACTCTCGCTAATTTCTTATAGCGGTGATGGTATGAAGAGTTGCGAGGAGTGCAATGTTTTGGTTGAAGATGAGTACTATGCGTCAATGACCTGTCATTGTCTGGTTGGCGAGGGTGACAAAACCAAGAAGGAGACCATCGACCTCAGTAAGTTGGAGACTTTTTGTCATGACAAAGACCACTCTGAAAATTTACTAACTGAGTGGTAGTGGAACAAGTGTACAACTCTGCTGGTGTCCTCGCTTGCTATAATACACTTGGCATCCGCGAGTAGGCCATAGAACTGGATGGCCTTGAGGTCAAGTAGTTTTTTGTGGTGAGGACTTTTCCCGTCAACAAACTAAGCGATTCGGTAATGCATGCACATATGTTGTACATGTGTGTACTTATAGTACTTGTTCCATGCTTTCAACAGCCAGTTATAAACCCTTACCTTGGAGTTTTATCACGAACTAATATTTCCCTCCCAGTTTATAATTGTGGTACAAACTCAAGAACAATACTAAGCTTCATGAAAGAAAAAGTGGAGCGTACACCAACGACATGCCCCTACAATATATAGAACCTTGAACCAAATGTCCCATATTTAGTATGAGAATCTATCCTTTGGATCACCAGGTTTTCCAAAATTGGACATTCAAATGTTTGAAAGCTTGGTCAAGAAAGAATATGCCTCGGACTTTAAATGTGGTCTTGGGGGTGTAAGTGACGACATCTTTTCAAAGAGGATTGGGTGAAGGTGACCAAGAGATCCATGACTGGATGATGTTGAAACAAAGACGGTATAAGAACAATATTAAAGATTTTGAAGAGTTGAATGGAAAGTATCAAAGGATATGAAAATAGATATGGTGATGGTTATGGCAGGTGAGTGGGTGGTTCTTTGTGTTGTTGGTAGTGGTGTCTATCGGGGTTGACTAGCGAACTTGTAGATTCTTTGGTATATTTAAACGCCTACATGTATGCATAGTATTTCCAAAATACAAAAGAAAAAAAAAGGTCTATAAAGACAGCCCTCTTCTCTCTTCTCCTATCGATCCCATTTCTCGTCTCTCCTCTTCACCTCAACATCATCAGTCCAGTGTTACCCTCAGACACCTCCAACACACCACCACCAACATGAACATCTTCATTACTCTCATTCTCTACGCCGTCGGCATCATGGCCGTCAGTGTCCCCCCCGGCACTACCCAATCCATCGACACCTCCACCGGCGAAATCCTCACGCGCTGCCGTAACCTCCGCTGGATCGAAGACACTCGCCCCGGTAATCCCACTCTAGCCGCCGAATGCGTCAGTGAGGACGGCATGCTTGATGCCACTCGCAAGATTCCTCTGAACAAGTGCTACAGAAACAGAAACGGTATCCTCGGTGCCGCTGCCAAGTAAGTTGCTTAGAAATCTATATTTCCATGTCGATCGTTAAATTCACCAACCTTTTGTTTCTTTATAGTGGAAATGCCTTTTGGTCTTGCGATAACTGCTCGGTCAGTCCCTATAATCCCAAATCGCTCGAAATCAGCCCAGCTCTTTATGGTATTCCTTTCGCCTGCGACTGCAAGAAAGGTGCCAGCGCTGTCCAGTCGACTGCTACCCTTATCAGTAAGCTCGATACTCCAATATTCCCAGACTAAGATAACATATGCTAACAATTTCATAAGCCCCGGCTGTCATCACTACCAACAAGGATGGTGATTTGTGCTGCTACGGTTGGTGCAGCGGCGATAGCCTTTGAATCGAGGGACGATATATATATATTTTTTTCTATAAAAGCCCTTGATATTTTGACGACATGAAGAATGACAAAGTCAGGGATTTTGATATCACACCGGCGACATGATATTCTGACGAGAGTGTCTTGCTGCGCGGGAGAGATATAGAACTGTATAGAGATATACTCATTAAATAGCCTAAAAGCTTGCATGAATTGACAATTTGTTTCTCTCAAACCTTGTTATAATGAATATTGTAGATCTTGTACACAAGGAGTGTACAATAAGGGTATTACAAACCCTAATATCACATTGGTGCCTATATTGACATCATCAATTCTGCCTTTGAAATCAGCCTTGTAGGCACCAACAGGACCAGTATTTAGTATATTTCTATAACAGTTTTATATATTTATTATTCCAAGCTATGCTGACTCGAGATAGGCTTTGACCATGATGATGAAACAACCAAAGCAATCAACCAACTACAATTATGTCAATGAGCAATCTTGAAAGTCAAACAAACAACTTGTAAATTCTCATCAAAAATAAACTAATAATCTCTGCTGTTTTTCCTATTCTTCATGTGACAATGCCTCCTAAAATCCACCCCAAGTTGTTAATTGGGAGGCCTTGCCTTTGAATCATAGGCTCCGCCTCATTGCATCACTGACTTCCACCAAACACTCTTCAGCACTTGTTAGTGGGGCGGCGGCCTTGGCTTCTAACTAAATCTTGGAGCTTCAATGCTGAAACACAAAAACACCGGCTGTGCGGCGGCGACCATTGGAATTTACAGAAACACATAAAGAGGACGACGACTTGAGGCCAACCCCGTCTATTCGTCTTTTATTTTTTATTATTTTCATCTCTTCATCTTTTTTCTTCTTCTTTCATTTGGTACTTTTTATTCTTATACCAAATCCCCCATTTGGTTCTTAGTTATCCTTGCTTAAGCTCGGTAGCTTTCCCGACTAGTCCCCCCTCCTGGCCACACACCCCCTCCCCTCTCTCTCGACTCATCTGCCGTCACCGCAATCTCCTCCTCTACCTCCCTCGCCCCCGATGACTCGAATCATCGACTCAACCCTAAATACCCAGGGTCTTGCCGACGACCAACGCGGCCTACTCGAACTCATCGATAAACTTCAATTCGCCCAACTCGACAATGTCAAGCTTCCCCAGATCGTCGTCGTCGGCGATCAGTCCGCCGGTAAAAGCTCCGTCCTTGAGGCGCTGACCGGCACACCATTCCCCCGTGATTCCGGTGCCTGTACGCGATTTGCAACCGAGATCCGTATGCGCAGGGCCAAGCAGTCAAGTCTCAAGGTCTCCATTATCCCCGATCGGAATCGGCCACAAAGCGAACAGATGCGCATGCTACAGTTTGGTGGAAGCGTTGATGAAAATACGTCATTCGAGTACATGATGCGCGATGCCGTCGAGTTGATTGCTCCTCGGGGTATCCCCGGTCGCTTCGCCGCCAAAGATATCCTCGTTGTAGAGAAGCGTGGCCCCGACATGCCGCTGTTGACTCTGGTCGATCTTCCTGGCTTGGTTCGTGTTGCCAATCGGGATCAATCCGAGACCGATATCCGGACCATTGAGGCGCTTTCTGATCGTTACATGAAGAGTTCTCGCACAATCATCCTTGCTGTTATTGGCGGCAACAATGACTACGTTCAAGCGCCCATCTTGAGAAAAGCCAGAGAGTTTGATCCTTCCGGCTCACGATCAATTGGTGTATTGACCAAGCCTGATCTCACCGAAAGTATTGGTCTTGAAGACAAGTTCATCGAGCTTGTCATGAACGAGGATGAAGAGAACCACTTCAAGCTGGGCTGGTATGTTCTCCTCAACCCTGGTCCCCCGGTTAATGGCCAGCCTTGGCCAACTCCCGAAGAACGCCAGGCCCGCGAGGACGACTTCTTTAGCCGTGGCAAGTGGAGTACTCTTCCGGCTTCTATGCGCGGTATTGGTGCTTTGCGGCAAAAGCTTAGTGTGCAGCTGCAGAAGCACATTGGACGGCACATTCCCAGTTTGCGGAAGCAGATCCAGGATGCGCTCTCTCGTTGCGACTCAGAGTTAAAGCAGCTTGGCGAAGGCAAAGACACTGTCGAAGAAATGAAGCTCGAAATGGGTGAACTCTTTTCTACATCTAACAACCTTGTCACGCCTGCTATCAATGGCAACTACAAGAACCCGCCCGGGGAAAAGTTCTTTCCACGCCAGGCCATTACCAAAGGAACACCTTCGCAACGTCTGCGTGCCCGCGTCCGGGAAGAGAGCGAGCGCTTTGCTCGGCGCTTCCGTGATAGTGCGCGCAAGGTCCGGTTCTCTGATGCGGCCATCGGTACTTCGACGCTCAACGGGCTTAGCTCGCAGTCCAAAAAGGAGTTTGCGCGTACGCACGTTGAGCCGTTGTTGGCACAGGTCAGAGGTACAGAGCTGCCGATGGACTCAAACCCGCGGGCTCCGTACATTTTATTCCAAGATTACGCCGAGAGCTGGCCTACCATTTCGACTGAATTCAAGGACAACATTGTGGTTATCTGCAATGAGTTCTTGTCTGAGATCATTGACTACGTCTGGCCCATGCGTATGCGCTCTCCTCTTCGTGAACATTATCTGGAGCCTATGATGGCCGAACTTATCAAGCAGGCCGAGAAGGAACTCATCAGACTCACCGAGGACATGGAGCTAGAGATTCAACCCTTCGACCCTGAATACGAAGAACGTCTCAAGAGCTGGCGTTCGACTGCTACTCAAGAAGGACAGTCATACACTGAAGCCGAAGAGGTTCTAGAAAAGATGTTAATCTACTATGATTGTACCTCGCGCATCTTTATCCGCAACGTCATCACCCAAGTTGCTGAGCGTTACCTTATTCTCGGTCTCTTGCGCCTCTTCAATCCCGTCAAGATCCTCCAAATGTCCAACCAGGTTGTCGAGGCCATTGCTGCTGAAAACAAAGAGACCCGTGATCGCCGCATTACTTTGAAGAGGCAGAAACTAGCCATTGAGGAGGCCAAGACTCTGTGCGCCAATCTGGCCATGCGCAGCGACCTGCGTGCCGCATACGAGGAAAACTATGGTCAAGATTCAGACGAGGAACAAGATCACAGCAGTAATATACAGGCTCAACAGGTCCCGATTCACCGCCGTCCGACTCCCAACCCGTCTACTTCACTAGAAACGCCGTCTAATTCTCATAGTCACAGCCGTAGCGAGTCTCGTGACGTCCGCAGACGTCGTGAACAGGAAGAAGAAGCCCTCCTAGTCCAACAGGCCCAGCAACAGGCCCAGCAACAAGCAATGGAAGAAGCTGCCCGTAAAGCAGCCATTCAACAAGCCAAGATGGCCAAGCTTCAGGCGAAACAGGCTCAAGCTCAGGCTCAGGCGCAGCAGCAGGCTTCTTCGCGGAGAGATAGCATCTACTACCACAAGGAGAATGAACAGACGCCGATGTCTTCCCAGAAGTCCCGGTCAATTAGTGGTGACTGGGAGCGTGAGAGAGAGCGTGATAGGGACCGTGACGGGGAAAGAGATAGAAGCAGATATGAGGATGAGCCGTCCGGGGCACCGCCGCCACCTCCCCCGAGACCACCTTATATCCCTGACGATGTAACCCCCAGGCGGGAGCCTAGGCCGTACGTCAGCTCTTCTGGTAGACGGTAGATGTGGAAACAGGCCAAATGATTGCTTTTTTTGCAGTTGAGATAGATTTTTGTCACAGAATACATTCCTGCATTGCCATCTCAATTCAATTCTAGTCTTCCATGTTCCAATTTATTCCTATGCTGGCATCAACCCTTATGTACCAACCCTAATATCAAAATACATAGGATGTCACCATATATCACATGACCGTCAGCCTCCTGTGGGTCAGGCTACATTGCAACGATTCCCTGTTTCTCATGCATTTTCACACGGGTCGCATTACAAATATGCACAATGAACACTTTTGACACACCACTCCGATTCTTGATCTGTTCAGCCTGGCAGCACCCCCCCCCCCCCCCC
>MKGJ01000585.1:0-14147 GCA_002018255.1 Bretziella fagacearum | reverse complement strand
CATTCCCAGTCAGGACAAGCTTCCGCAAGTTCTTTCCATGCTGCCAAAAGACATGCATCAAATCATCGTCAGGTTTCAATGATTTTCTAGTACTTGCACCAGTATGTGTATACCTACTTTTACTAGATAAGCTGATTATTATTCGCAAACGCGAGCAATCCTTTTCATGTGTTTTTCTGGGACTATTGGTGAGTTGGGGGCCATCACAGGGGGGGGGGGGGAAACGTACCAAGCGTCGGAATCATCGAGGCGTAGAGAAAAGAAAAACTAGGGGAGGTGGCCTGGGATTGAAAGAAAACTAATAAAGTAGAGTTTGTACGGGCTTTTTTATTTTCGTTTATAAAAGTTAGTTGTCTTTGTTTTGTTTCAACTTTGTTGACTTTCCGTTGCCAGTGAATAAGTGGTCTCTCTCTACCTTTATAGGCACTTACCTGTTTGTGTTGGTCATTTCCTAGTCGTGATCCCTTATCTCCTTACTTCCTATCGCGGACACACACAATCATCCATCACCCATCATCATGCAACGCTTCCTCGCCGTCGCCGGCCTCACTCATGGCGTCACCGCCGGCCTCACGCCCTCCCGCTCGGCCGCCGAAACCTCCGCCTTTGGAATCTTCAATACTGTCTCCGATGCCATGCGCCAATGGGGTTCCAGTGTCCATCACAACGGGTTAGCCTTGATGACAGCCGAGGTTCCGAGAGGGACTCTGTTCTATCATGGTGGTTCAGACGATAAGATTCCAGAAGGCTTCGAGTGGTTGGCCTTTGAGATTGAGCATGCACAGAATTTTGCCGATAGTTATCATGGGAGTCGCAGAAGGGGACCGCCGCCCACAATACCAAAAGATGGTGAGATGGGCCTGCCGGGTAGGCCTGGACGTTTCCCAGGAGGTAGTCCCCAGTCGACTTCATCCGGAGATCGTCCGACACCGCATAAGCGTTCCCAGAACAAGAACAAGTTCAAAAAGGGGAAAGCCGCCTCTAACACCTCCGACGACGAAGACGACGACAAGAAAGGCCACCGCGGATACCTTCACACTTATATTGCCAACCGTCCTCTGAAACTTCTCTACACTGACGGCATGGCTGCTGCCAAGTCAGACTTTGGCCCTCTGGATTCTCAAGATCTCATCCTTATGAATCTCAGCGTTTCACAAGATCACTTTGGTGAATATGAACGCGCCCAAGGCATGTGTGATCTTTTACATCCGTGGGGCATCGACGGAATCTTGAGAATGGAAGCTGGCTTTGAAATCATATACTGTGATTTCACAGATGGATTGACGCAACTGGTCGCCACAAGGCAGCCGTACCCCGATACCGAATCATGGTTTGGGTCCGTGAGTTCTTTCCAGTGGTTACGTGCCGTGGCCAAACGATATGATGGCATCGGCGGTGGTCGAGTCCGTTTAGGCTGGGGAAATGCAGTCACCGGTTGGTGGTATGGATTCAATACTACGACTCCGGATACCACACGACCCGAACTACACCGCTTCATCCAGGCGACCAAGGAAGAGCGGGATGCCATTCGGGCGGATGTCGTCAACATGGCCAAGGACCCGTTTACACCGGGTGTCGTCGATTGGCAGCAGGTGGCGGATATGGTCACCGGGCGGTTCGCCTGGAGATTGAAGGACCTTGTCCGAGAGGATCTGAAGCCTGAAGATTTTGTCTCATTGGTCATGTCGACGGTAGCGGTGTACTTTGATACGCCGGCTACGGAAGAGGATGTTAATAATGTGGAAGCTGTATCTCAAAAGACGGCAATCGACGAGGCCATTCAGCGGTGTGCCGGCAGTTTCTTCCCGCCGGTAGAACCGTTGAAAGGTGGCTTCACGGAAGTAGATGAGCTGATTTACGCCGCCTTCAAAGTCGTCACCAAGGAAATCTGCACCTCCATCTTCACCACTCGCTCCACCCTCCTCACAGCCGCCCCTCAACAACTCAAGCCCTCTTCAGCCTCCAAAATTTCCCCCTCTTTCTTCCCCTCCATCGATGAGGAACTCCTCAACCACATCCTCATCCCAGCAGTCCCAAAGGCCCGAGAGATGGTCAAGGAGCTCATGGAGACTCTTGATTGGGCGGAGTGGAAAAGATGTTCGGGGTGTAAGGCTAACGAGGAATGTTTTATTGCCATGTTTCCTTTTGGCACCCGGAATGATCACTATATGCCGGCTTGTCTTAATGACACTATGCAGGGGAATCACGGGATGCGTGGACAGGAGAACTATTGGTGGGGGGATAGACGGAGACCCGGAGGGCCACCGGCAGAGGAGAACCCGGAGGAGCCGGTGGTTATTAAGCCAGTGAGAGAGCAGGTACCTATAGGAGAATTGTAGGCCATGTTTATTTAGATGAGAATGTACATATCGTGATTAGTTTAATCCATTTAATATTTGGTATCTGCACTATGTTTTGCTGTGATGACGTAAGCTGACAGCTGGTTGGAAATGACTGCCACCTGGCACCAACTGGCACGATTGATATAGCCATCGTATTATCCGAGGCAGAACAATCTTCATTCTCAGTAAAATATTAATTCAATTCATCAAACTGTTTGTTTTTCTCAATTCTACATCTTCTCATTTTCTTGAGCTCTCTAAACTTGCCTCTACTATTGTTCTGACATTAAAGCCGCCACCCACTGAAAAGAAACTCCCTTACTCAAACCTACACCAACATCACCACCACCTCCACCATGTCCCGCCTCTTCCGCCCCCTCCACACTCTAACCCCCCTCCTCACCCGCCCCTCCTCCACCCTCCGCCCCATGCCCGGCCCACCCCGCCTCCCCGCCTCCGAACAAGCCGAATTTGAACGTCTCCAACGCCTCGCCGCCAGCGCACTCACCAACCCCAACCTCGCCAGTGCCCTCGCTGAAGCCTCCGGGGATGCCTCCGTCGTCGAGGGGATTGATGTGACGGCGGTCGATGCAGCGAAAGCGGCGGAAAATGAGGAAGGGGGGATCTTTAGGGGGGCGAAGCCGGAGTTTGATGGGGATACGAATCCGAAGACGGGAGAGGTGGGAGGGCCGAAGAATGAGCCGTTGAGATGGGGGGGACATAGCGATTGGAGTTTTAATGGAAGGGCAACGGACTTTTAGGGGCGGGGAGACAAAGAGTGTCAGATTATGAAGGAGGATATAAGTCCAATAAGAATGTTACGGAATCACATGGAGAAGCATAAAGTCTCACACAAGACAACATAAACCACTACCTTTGATATCAAAACTTTGCATAATAAATAATAAAAAATTTCAGCTATATAGCCATAGCCATTACCTCCCGCCACTTCCCAATATGTCCTATGGTGCGTAGCAAACTGCATTGTGCCGGTATATCTATGATCAAAACTCACACACGGGTCCAACCTCTTCAAAATAAACTCCGTAAAAGATACAAACAACAATAAAAACAATAAAAACTCGCCATCTACCCTTTTCAAATCACTTTTCAAAAATCCCTTTTCCACCTAGGCTCCCACTGCTGATATCTCCCCGTGTCCATCCTTAACTACCGGAAACCTCACATCCGCCAACGCCTGTCTCATCCGCTCTCTCCTCGCTGCACCCCGTAATCTACTTTGCGGAGCTCCTCCATTCCGCACCCACGCCACATTGACAATCATAAAACTCAACCCATCGTGATTCCGTCCAAAGTCCCGCGACATCAACCCAAAACGTGTAGTACTAGCGTAATGTTCAAGCTTTGGGAGGATCCGAATTGTGACATGCAAGTCTTTTCCGGGATGTACCGGTACAGGCCCTGTGATTGGAGGCTCCGTGAGGATTCCGGCGGCCTCGGTAGTGGCCCGCTTGGCATCCATGGCTTCTTTGAATTTCCGGCGCTCGGCGGGCTTAGCGGTGACGAGCATAACGGAAGTATCTTCGTAGCCAGCACCAAGATCAAGTTCAAGGAAGCTAGTGTCGACATCAGATGGCCATTCTCCACGGATCCATCCCCCATGGATGCAGGCGGCAATGACGTCGCTGTCATCGGTATATATATCGGTACCCCAGACCGCCCGGCGGGATGTGATTTCTTCGCGGGCATCAGGGGCAAGATGGACCTTGGGGATCTTGACAGTAAGAGTACAGTTTTCCTTGTCCTTGATCATCTTCCATGGCAGTGGACGGGGCGTTGACTTGTAGCCGCGAGAATTGTGGTGGTTCGGGACAAGTCGGTCGGCGGTAATTATGGGATCATAGATGACGTCGCCAAGGTAATGGGAAGGTTTGTGGGAGATAGCCTCGAGGACCAACTGCGAAGACACGCTGAGGGGCTTAGGCGGAGGAATTGGAACAACGGGTGACGGCGCCACCTTGGAAGCTGCGGCAAGACTCGTTCCATTGGAAGTTCCTGGACGGCCGCCGTGATGGTGGTGGTGGTGTCCGGGGACAGAAAGTTCCTTCATAACAGGGGAGTCTATCGGTATAGTTCCCTTGTGTTTTATTGGAAGACCGTCAGGTCCGTGATGATGATGGTGGTGGTGATGACTGTTAACCAATGCGTTAGCCCCTGAAACAGAAGACAAGCAAACATCTGAAACATACTGATGGTGGTGATGCTGGTGTTGGTGCGTCTTGACACGCTTAGCCTTGGCTCCAGCAGCCGTGCGCCCATCATCCTCAACCGTGGCTTCCTCCCGAGCCTTCTTTTTACGGCCCTTTGTCTTTGGTTCCGTCTCAGGAACTTGTTCATCCTCAAGACGGGATCCACCACTGCCAGGACCACTAAAGCTGGGAGGCGCCGAGGTAACAGGGCTAGACAAGCCGACACTAAGAGACATCCCAATTCCAGAAAACATGCGACCAAACTCTGACTTTATACCAGGTTCAGCGGCAGGCCCAGGAACCTGAGGTTGTACGCCTTGTACCGCCTGAGGAAGCGGCGAACTGCGACCTTTGCTGCGATTAATCTCTTGAATAGCCAAAAGACTATTGCTGCGCTGCAGCGGTGGCGCAGTAGGCACTTCTTCACCCTTTGACCGGGATTGAGACTGATCGTATGGCATCGAAGTCGGATTGCTAGTCGGACCCGGTGGTGGACCATTCCCAGGGCCCGAGTGCACCGGGTTGTAGGCAACAGACAGAGGTGGCGGTCCATCCTCCATCTGCCGCGGTCGCGGCGGTCCCTGCTGATGAGGGTGTATTTGGTGCGATGGGTGTGGGGGATGTTGACCTTGCGCAGGTAACATGGCCATGCGTGGGCGCTCGGGAGATCGGTTGTAATCAGGATGCGTCGGAGGGCCATGAGGTTGTTGTGGGTGGCCGGACATATAACAATCGGGGTGTTGTTGTTGTTGTTGCGGCTGCTGCTGCTGCTGCTGCTGCTGCTGCTGTCGTTGTTGTTGTTGTTGTTGTTGTTGTTGTTGTTGTTGTTGTTGTTGTTGTGGGTACGGCGACGCTCCATGTGGCGGATACGGACCCCCGACTTGACGGTATTTGGGTCCACGAGGCGGACCAGGTTGGTCATAATGGGGTCGAGACGGGTCGTATGAGGGACGCTGCCAGGGCCCAGGTTCAGGGCCACGGGCATATTGAGAAGGCGGGGCATTTCTAATAAAATCATACTCTAGGGCATTTTGAGGCGGGGGAGCGCCATGAGGAGGCATTCTACCATCGCTACCGGGAGGCGCGCGATCTCTGGCGCCAGGTGTTCGATGCCGATGGTCTTGATCTTGTGATGGTCTGCTGTCATGATCATAACGATACCGATCGTCGTAGCCGATAGGCTTCATTGGAGGACGTTCATTCTGGTAATCCATCGGAATGGGTGCGCGACCGGGATCTTCACGACGATAATGGTCTTCGGGTGGTCGTCTGGGTTCCTCTCCGGGGCGAGGCATTTGGAAAGCTTTGGGCTGACTGGGAGGTCGCGATGGGGGTAAAACTACGGGGGGTGGCTGAGACATGTTCGCACGGCTTGGATCACGCGCATCGCCCATGGCCATCGGCCGTTGTGACGGGGGTGGAGCTTGCTGAGAATGGTAGTCTTGAGGCGTCCCATAGCGTGGCATATCTTGCGCATAACCGGCATGCGGCGACGCATGCGTGCTACGGTTCGGATCGTACGGTCGCGATTGATCGGGTGTGCGCGGACGACCATATTGAGCAAGGTATTCTTGAGGTGGCTGTTGCTGCTGTGGCGGCGGCGGGGCCGCCTGTTGTGAAGGTGGTTGCTGCGATTGAGACGGTTGAGGCGGTCCTTGGGGGTGTTGCATATTCGGTGACGCATATTTTGACCCAGGAGGGCCTTGAGGCTGTCCTGGTGGTCCGGGGCCATAATGTTGCTGAGGATGCCCGGGCGCATTTGGCGGTCCTGAAACAGGGCCACCGTCGCGTGGGACAGCCGAACCTCGTCCTAGCATGGCAGAAATCGACATTGACGACCCATTGCTCGCCGTTGACGCGCGAGAACCTAAAGCCGGTAGCTCGCGCCCACCCATGTAATTTCCCGACGCCAACGACTGTGGCGGGGGCGGCGCCGGCGGACGTGCTTGACCCGGCTGTGGAGGCGGAAAATTGAATAAATTCCGCGGTCGATTCGGGGGCTGGCCCGAAGGCTGGGTAGGCGATTGTGGGGGCGGCATGCTACGGTTTAATAAGGGTGTTGTGCCGGGCGGGATTGATGAGGTGCTATGGTGACGACCATGCGCGGCCTGTAGAGGCGGCGCGGGCGGGATTGCTGGTTGATCGCCAGGATAGCCGCGACCGGATGAATAAAAGGTAGAAGGACCGTCAGAAAGTCGTGAGGGTGGGGCGTCGGAGCCGCCGTGGGTAGATTGTGGCGGCGGATATGGATGTTGCGACGGCGGTGGGGCAGATGATGTGGATGTATAAGGTGAGCGGTCATATAGCGATTGCGGAGGAGAAGCGTGGGTAGGTGGCAATGAATGCGAATGCGAGTGAGAATGTGAATGTGCGGGCGGCGGCGGATGAGAAGGAGGCTGAGAGTTTCTCGCAAACGGCGACTGTCGAGAATCCATGACTAGAAACTGAACTGGCAGGAGCTTGCCACTTGCTGGATGGAGCGGGCCTGGTCAATTGGCAGCCTTGCTGCTCTTGCCGAATTCAACAAGAATTTTTCGTGCTTTCCTCTTTGAAATTTTTTAAATTTTTTTTTCTCGTTTGTCCCTAGTATGTACGGCCTTAGCTTAAGCTTCTGTTACTACTACTGCTGCGCTTAGTCAGGCATGGCTTGCAGCAAGCAGGCGGTGAACGACAGGGAAGGCAGCCAAGGAAGAGAGCCCAGAATCAAATAAATCGACCAATAGGAGAGCGGTCTCCACTAATCACTGCTGGCAGGATGGATTTAGAGCGGATCAGTGTCTGGAGCTTAGGCAGGAGCTTGCGTCGTTGTTGCTGTCGTGCGTCTGAGCGTTCTTGCTAGGAATTGGAGGAACGTTGAGGTCAATGTCAATGTGTCGGCTGACCTAATCGCGATAGTAGGTATAGAAGTGCTACGTGTATCTTGTTTCCGTGATGATGATGCGATCGAGAGATTATCAATTTACAGCGAGCGCATTTTGTATTCTCGTAATTGACTAGGGAAGTGAAGAACGGCGGCCTATGACGTGACACTGTCGCCTTGCTTAGTCGCTTGACAAGCTTCTTCCTAGACACAAAAAGGCACAGGAGCAAGGGCCAAAAAAAGCAAATGCGCGGCTGATACAGGTCGAATAAGCTGCGGTTATTGTTCGCAAGGCTTGAATTGCTGGGCAATCTTGTATCAAGAATCAATAATCAAAAAAAAAAAAAAAGTAAAAAATCTCGAGTTATTTAGAGGGTTTGTCCCTATTCCGTCGTTCATAGGTAGATCGAGGCAATTGCTGCTAGTAGCAAGTCGTACGGGAAAATGGTACTAACTGAAATAGTCAGGTACCGCAAAATGACGACAGTTCAATAGTCGCAGTGTTGGAACGTGGCCATTATCGCGGGGATTCGAACTGGAATTTCGTGATGCGTGTATAGTTGATGGGTTTCGTAAAGGTTATTGCGCACGTTTCGAGTATGTTTATTATCTTGCGCGCGTATTGGTTCTCCGCTTCATGCACGATGCGATCGATGGACGACGTAACAAGATGACGACGATACAAGAGGAAGAAAGAAGAAGAAAAACGAAGGGAAGAGAGTTTTTTCCTCAATGTTTTCCACAAGTGAACCAATCGATCAGCTTTCCAAAGTTGCAGAGAAGGAAAGTGTTGGAACAAGGAGAAAAGCGACTAGTGCTGCAGCATTGATTGAAGGAGACAACAAGAAGAGACAAGGAAACCGGGGCACACCACCACACACAACCAAATTAGAAGCTGCAGATGAGCTGCAAGGTTCACACAACCTGGTTTGGGGTTGTTGTTGTTTGTTGTTGTTGTGGTTGTTTGGGGTGGGTAGTTTGGGGGAAGGGACAGGTCAGGGTTGCATTTGGGCGTTGGTCTTTGCGTTCGTTCTTGTGTGCTTTGTCATGGGACTGGCTTCGCTTATTGTTGTTGGGCTCTCGGATCGACGCTTGAAATTATATAGATGGATGCGGGCGTGTAAACAGATACAAACGTCAAAGACTGTGGTGAGAAGAAGCTCGCGAGTCGGACGAGGTCGTGAAGCCAAGTTTTGGTAGGATTAAGATACGCTGGAGCTGCAGCGGGAATACAAACGTAGAGTGACGTTGTTTATTATGCCAACAAGCTTTTGTTGTTTTTTATTGTTTTGGTTTTGAATGTTCGTATCCGCTCAAAAGGCATCAGATTAAAATGGTTTGATATAGATGAAAAGTTTTGGAATTTCAATTTTCACGATAAGAGCATCTCAATTCTAATGGTAATGACACATGTGGATTACTTTGTATATATTGCAAGTTAATCATACCATAGGGTTGTCATATATTAGGGTTGCCGAATACCGACTTAAAACATTGGGCACTGAACAAACGAATCGCCTATTTGCCAACCTCCAACAACCGAATCCAATACAATAAATCAAGGATACAAACAACCTTGGTTGATCTCATGTTTGACTACGAATTAGATAAGAATCCCCAGCCGCTTTTTGTACCTACATACATGCAGAAGAAACCAAGGAAGACAAGTCAACTACAACACGTTAACACGTGACAGCCGTTCCAACAGCATCCAAGCCAGACATGCTTACTGGAATCTCCACGCCCGAACTTCATTTTGCCAATAGCGGTAACACGATGCAACGCTGAAGAAAAATTGGGTTTTTTCTGGTGACAAGAGGAATATTTGGAATAGTTATCGGAGTCGCTTATTTGATCGAGTAAACTCTTGGCCAAGATCTGGGCGGAGTGGCCAATATATTAGCGGCTCTGTAAGTGCGGACAAAAAAAAAATACATGCCCCTCCGAGTTGTCAAGCCAGCCCCTCGCATGGCAAGTTCACGATCAGAGAGCAGAAGGACCATTATCAGAATGTGTTGGTCATACAACCGTGCCTATAAAGACAGACAGAATGGGTGCTTACTCCGGCTATGCTATGTCATTAATCGGTGGTGCCGAGGATTATGAGTTTTCCCAAGCACGTGATCTCCGATTGACTGCAGGAAAGTACTACATCGGGGTAACTAACTATAACAAGGAAGGAAGCCATATGCGGAAAGAACATTAGAATCGAAATTTCTGGGGAAGGCGGTGACCCAATAATTTCCTATTTAGCCCACATCAAAGTCCGAAGGAACACCTTCTCTTTCGGGATAACTTGGCCATGCCCAGTAGGAGTTGTTGGGAAGTTACTTAATACGTGAACTAGCCTTGTCCCCTTTTCTTTTCCAACGATGTTGATGATTTTTTCTTCTTCCTTTTTCTTTTCTTCCTTTCTTTTGTTGTTGGATTCCTCACATTGCTCGAACATTCATCGCTCGGTCCATTCAATCAATCCGCCAATCATCTATCTAGCGCATATATATATATACATGCACATTGCCGCTGTTGTATCATTACAGACCTACCTTACTCAACTTGCTCTTAATCGATCTACGCTTGCATTACGGGTTTTTGCATGGCCACTACGTCTCATTGATACCATTAGCCTATTACGCCCACTACCATCACCACCACCATCACTGACGACGTAATTGCACCCATCCTATCTACTCACCCGAAGCTTATGGCATAATACACCTACCCACTATCAAGTAACATCATCGTCCATCATAGTTGAATAGTCCCCCCCTCCACCTACCTAGCCGTTCTCGACCGACACCGTGCTGCCATGTCGCAGACACTAACCCTGTCCGCTGTGGCAGACTCGGTCAACGTCGAACTTGACAGTCTAGATCACGCCCAGTCCAAAAATTCCAAATCCGAACGCCCAAAAACCACCACCGGAAACCATGCTGTCGACCAGTTCCTCGACTCTGCTCGCAATGCCACCGAAAAGGAACATAGCATGACTCTTGCTCAGGGTCTCCGGATGTACCCCAAGGCCATCATGTGGAGTATGTTGATTTCAACCTGCATTGTAATGGAGGGTTACGACATTTGCCTTATCAACAACTTTTATGCCTTTGACCAGTTCAATCGCAAGTACGGAATGCAACTTCCCGACGGCACTTGGGAGGTCCCGGCCCGTTGGCAGGCTGGCCTTAGTAACGGTGCCAACGTCGGTGAACTCATTGGTCTGCTCATCAACGGCTGGGCGTCAGAGCGCTTTGGCTATAGATATACTGTCATTACCTGTCTGGCTGCCATTTGCGCTTTTACTTCCATTTTCTTCACCGCTCAGAATGTTGAGACCTTGTTGGTTGCTGAGATTCTTTGTGGTATCCCGTGGGGTGTTTTCCAGACCTTGACCATTACCTACGCCAGCGAAGTCTGCCCTGTTGCTATGCGTGGTTACCTGACGACTTATGTCAACTTTTGCTGGGGTCTCGGCCAAGAGATTGGCATTGGTGTGTTGATGTCTATGTTGAAGCGCAACGATGAATGGGCTTACCGCATTCCGTATGCGCTTCAGTGGATGTGGCCAGTGCCTCTGATGATTGGAATTTACTTTGCACCGGAGAGTCCTTGGTGGTTGGTGCGCAAGAACCGGGTTGAAGATGCAAAGCGTTCGTTGGACCGCCTTGTCACCAAGACCCCTGAGGGAAATTTCGATGTCGATGAGACTGTGGCCATGATGCTCCACACACAGATGCTGGAGACTCAGAATGCTCAGGGTGCCACGTACTGGGATTGCTTCAAGGGAACCGACTTCCGTCGAACTGAGATTGTGTGCATGGTCTGGGCTATTCAGAATCTGTCGGGTAACTCCTTCTCTAACTACTCGACATATTTCCTCAAGCAAGCTGGTCTTTCAGAGAACCTGTCTTATGCTTTTGCACTGGGTCAGTACGGTATCAACATGGTTGGTGTCTTTGGTGCGTGGTTCATGATGAGCTTGGGTATTGGCCGCCGGACTCTCTACCTGTACGGACTGTGCGGTCTCTGTCTGATGCTTTTGATTCTGGGTTTCCTGGGTCTGGTTCCCGACGCGCACAAGACTGAAGCTTCTCTGGCTACTGGAAGTATCATGTTGTGCTGGTCTATGGTTTACCAGTTAACTGTTGGCACTGTGTGCTATTCACTAGTGTCTGAGATTTCGACTCGCAGACTGCAGGTCAAGACTGTGGTCATGGGCCGCGTTCTATAGTAAGTTTTTACATGTTTTTTTTTTTTTTTTAACGAGGACACAGTCTATGTGAGAATACATTGTAACCATTTCTGTAGCATCATTGTTGGTATCATTTGCAGTGTCCTGACTCCTTATATGATCAACCCCGGTGCTTGGAACTGGGCCAACTTTGCCGGTTTCTTTTGGGTAAGCAAGCCAAACTGCAATCACTGACATATTGGAAAAAAAAAAAAAAAAAATTGACACTTTATATACTAACTATGAATTGAAGGCTGGTATTTGCTTCCTTTGCATCATTTACACCTACTTCCGCGTTCCTGAGCCCATGGGCCGCACCTTTGCGGAGCTTGATGTTCTCTTCCGCCAAAAGACTCCTGCGCGCAAGTTTGCTGACACCGAGGTCGATGTGTTTAATCATGAGAACATGGATACTAGCATTATTATCCAATCGTTTGAGAACGCTTCGCAGGTTTCATTGGCCTTGGGAAGACCCGAGGCAGTGATGCGTCGTCGCCCCGGTGCTGGCAAGGAGACTACTGAAAAGGATAGTGAGAGCGGGTGATTTAATGGGAGAAATATATATATTTCTCTCTAAAAAGAAACCCCCAAAAAAAACATGGTATATATATATATATGTATATGTATATATATATATATATATAAGATTTATTGCAATTCTTTTTCTTTTTTTGGTTGATAAAGACGGAGAGACGTCATTGGATTGGTTGGTTGGTTCATTTGAGGAAAAGAAGATGGGAAGTTGTTGTTAGGGACCTTGTCAGATATCAGACGTGAGGTGTATTTTATTTTGAATTGGAGGGGCCCGGGATGTCGGAACTCTACATAAGAATCAAGTCTTTTTTTCCAAGGTATCATGATATGCAGATGTTGTTTGTTGGATGATGTGTATGGTATCATGTTGCTTGCTTTTTTTTTTTTTTTTTCAATCACAGGGTCCTCTTCTACTAGATGCCCCCATCTCGTCCGTGAATAACTCGCCTTCTTCTTCCTCCTCTTCCTCTTCTTCTTCCTCTTCTCTTCTTCTCTTCTTCGGATCCATAAACCTTCCCAATCCCCAGTCAATATCCTTGTATCCAAATCCCAGTCCATCGCTACTGTTGTGTTGCAGGTTGATCGCCTAGACCATAAATTCAAATAAATATCTCTATTTTATCTTAAAGGACATTATATCCTTGATAAATTTTTTATATTTACCGTTGGCCCCTTGCCCTCGTCCTGGTCCTCGAGAAAAGAAAAGAAAAGAAAAAACCCCATATGTATAGATAAAGGCTTGCTTTTCCATTCCGCTATCCCCTCAAAAGAGAGGTGGAGGGCATTTTGCATATTCTGATACAGGGACCGGAGCAAAGGTCATGGACGTGCTAAGTGACGAGACGAATGAGACTTTATCGTAAAAGAGTCATAGTAATAAGGGTTATTAACATGTAGTAGGTCCCATGTAAGGTGGTAGTCTTTCTTCGTCGTATATCATCTCTCTCTGTGTGTGTGTGTGTGTGTCAGGTATTCCCTTGTTCATACAACCACGCACTTGGGCCGATGGTCAATATACCTCTGTTCCCTCTAACCATCTGCTACTTACTAAGACACCCACCCAATCCGACAACTCCTTCAGCGTACTTTTCGTCTATTCTTAATGCCGTGTCTCACATGTAAACCACGCCATAGCATTGATCATGAACCATGGTTCCCTATGAACTTGACATGATCCTATTTTATATGTTCGTTTCTTTTGATTTTCATCCTCTTAAAACAACCCAAACTCACTCAGAAGTACATAGAAATATCTGCTATTAAAAGGACAATGGCTGTTTGTTCTCTGGGACGGCTTCTTTACTACTGCCGGCCATATCTGGTTTGTATGTCGTCTTACATTCGTTCAATTTCTCCATCTCCTTTGCCGGCAAACCTCCAGTGTGAAATTCCCCAAAATATACAATCTAGGAGATATTCCACAACCAACCTTTTATTCAAACTCTCCTCGTTTTTTCCTAATTTCCTTACCAAGGTCCCCTTTCCCTATTTCCCGATTCGCCCAGTCCTTCTTGTTCTTTTTGGAGAGAAAGGGAGGGGGAGTTGTTCTTTTTCTTTTTCTTTTTTTTTTTTGTTTTTTTTTTTCTTTTTTTTTTTTTTTTTTTCCAGGGGACATTGAATTTTTTTTTTTTTTTTTTTTTTTTTTTTTTTTTTTCTTCTTCCTATCCCTTTTTCCCTCCGTCAATAACTCTACATTTCCTTGAACTATTTAGCTCCGATTTCTCCATGTCTCCGACCTACCTCTACGTACTTTGAGCACCTCGGTACACACATACGCAACATGTAAATTATCAGACGGACTGACTAACCATGGTCAAACAAGCAGGTTACACTTTTCATGCAAAGAAGTGCAAACACACACACACGCCATGTGCGCGTTGCAGTTTTTTGGGGCCATGATGCGTAGTTAAAAGGTGGAGTGGGGTCCATCTCAAACATGAGTGTGTGGTTTGTAGCAGGTTACTGACGGGGGG
>MKGJ01000584.1:0-14159 GCA_002018255.1 Bretziella fagacearum | reverse complement strand
ACCCCCCATCTCCCCCCATCCGTCCATTCATTGGCTAGGAGCAACCCATCACAAGACATCCCCCCAAAAAATGCCAACATCAAGCCTGTCAGATCATCTTCCGTATTTCCCAATTCTGCCGACACTTTGTACTTTTTTTTTGTGCTGGTGACCACGTCAGCAGGTGAAAAAGTCAAGTACCCGTCCATGACATGCATACGTCAATCTCTTTCTTGCATGGCCGAGCCTGTCTGGCGGGTATGTATGCCAAGTTTGGCCGATAACTCTGTTGATAAAAAACCCTAGTCTCATTTATATGAGACTCTTCGTTAGTGTGGATGTAATCAGACATTCTCCCAGACAACTTTATGGAGTCGCGAATCTTTGTTATTTGGTTTTTTTGGTGAGGGTGATGTGTACTGTAGAATTTTGGTTGGGATGGGGCATTTGATACCTACTATCGATATAGTTGTAGAACTGAAGAGATATATATTCTTGAGATAAACAGTAAACCGCTGAGCACATCCAGTATCTAGCCTATCAATCATGATAACATCAACTCTATCAAAATTAACTGTCAATTATAACTACTCTCCCTCTATTCCTCCATCCCCCCCCCTCCCGCCTTACCTCGCCGATCACCTTCCCTAGAAAGCCTAGCACCAGTTTAGGGCCGACAAATGGGATTTGGAACAGATTATGGAATTCCATTTCCAGACGACAAGGTAAGTTGGTGGGAGGATGAAGGATTAGGGCGTGGCAAGTTGTTTCAGAATTGGGTGTGAGTGATATTGGAGGTGGGGGAGAAGAAGAAGAAACGTATGGTAAGTACCGTAGTCAAGATTGACTACCATTTCATGCCATCATCAATCATCTCATCTCACCTTCCCTCCATGTCTAACCTCACACACACATAATCCCTACCTCCTACTTCCGTCATCACCCTCATGATCCTCTCTATCTCATCTCCCATTAACAAACAACAACAACAACAACAACAACAAAAAAAAAATAACAACAAATCAAACGCTCGCTTAGCTCAGTTGGTTAGAGCGTCGTACTAATATTCAACCTTGAACATCACGTAAATGCGAAGGTCGCCAGTTCGACCCTGGTAGTGAGCATCACTCAACCTCGTTGGAGCGTTTTTCTTTTTTCTTTTTCTTTTCTTTTTTTCGGGGTTATAAGATCAGTACATTATGTGATATTGCTTTTTAAACTGACCGTAAACTATAATCCTTGGAGTCTAGATTTTATTAGTCCGGATCGTGATATAGACATAACCCTAAGTTCATTGTGACACAAAAAATGTCTGCACTTTCCATTTTCATCCTCACTAAACAACCTCTTATAAACAATCACCACAAAGACTACTCTTAGAACGTCCTCCTAATATTATATATGCAAAGTGTATATTCTGTTGTTACAATTCAGCAGCAAGCCACTGGCCACATATCCTACAAGTACATGATCTTCTCCAACTATATCCATTTCAAACAAAACCCAAAGCAAAAACGCTAACCTGATACCCATTTTCTTCATCATCCCCCTTCTCCCCCTTCCATTTCTTTCTTACCCTGTAAATGCCGTCTGCTTCGCAATCTTCAACAAAGCCTTCATCTTCTTCTTATGCCCCTTCATACTCTTTCTTGGCCGTCCTCTCAAATGCTCCTTCTTCACCAACGGCTTATTCAACAACCACCCATTCATCGGCCGTCTCACCCCAACGTACATGCCATTCGGCGACCAAACCTCTACCACCGGCCAACGCGCCTCCGGTAGATCCTCATACTCATCCCTCAACATCTCCTCCTCCTCCATCTTCTCGCCCACATCATTCTCCCCCTTCTCCGTCGAATCCTTCCCCTCAATCTCATCCCACACTGAAGCATTCTCCTTCTTTGCCAAAATCTTCTTCACCTTACCTCCCTGACCCCCAATCTGCTCCAACGCTGCCCAAGGATCCTTCGGTTCCCCAGCAAACACCGGATGCCACGGCCCATCCCCCTTAAACCTCAGCGAATACTTTTCCTTCTCCTTCCTCTTCCCTAGCGCTTCCATCTTCGCCTCTCTCATGGCAGCTCGTTCCTCCTTCTCTTCATATGCCGCCGCTGGCAACCCGTTGTACAGCGAGCGAGTGCGTACCTGCGCGACGACTTCAACCCAGCCGACGGATTCAATGAGGATGTCAACAGACAGGACGCGGAACGGTAGATCGGAGACCTTGAAGCCGACAGCGTGCTTCCGGGTGAGGGGACCCGCGCGTTCACGGGTCACGTCATAGCGAAGTTGGAATGTTCCAGCACACTTCATGCTACTTCCGACACCCGGCACCGCAATGTTATTGACAAACAGATCTGACCGCTGCTCTGTAATCTCTATCGCCTTTTGTGTATGCGTCACATGCTCCTGCATTGGCGTGAAGTTGTAAGCCAAGATAATTGTGTCCGGGTCCGCCGGCGTAATCCGGAACATGCCACCAATCAACAGTGACTGCCCCGACTTGACAGTCCGTTGTTCGGGAACAATGCGCGAGGTCATGATTAGCTGGTGGCGGTACTTGGTCATGACTTGGTTGGTCAGAGATGTCCGGGCAAGACCGGGAAGGTCGATAAGTTCGCCGCGACCGCCACCAAAGGGAATACGGATGGGGGAGGCGGTGGTACCGGCAAGAGAGGAGACAGTAGGCATGGCAGGGTACATTTCTTCTTTGCGTGCTGGGGGGAGCCATTCGCCAATTTTGAGGGGATCGAGTTCTTCAATGAGGGGGATGGGAGCATCGGGGTCGACGGGGGGTGAGGTTGAGGTGGATTCGACCTCGGAGGAAGTGACAGAGTCGACGGAAGTTTGGGACTTGGCAGAAGCAGAAGAATCAACAGGAGTTTGGGAATCGGTGGAGGTGGAAGAATCGACAGGAGTTTCGGTGTGAACGGAAGTAGAAGGATCGGTAAGAGTCTCAGACTTGGCGGGAGCAGAAGACTTAACAGGAGCCGAGGACTCGACAGAAGACTCAATAGGAGTCTCAACCTCAATAGAATTAGAGAAGCCATTAGTAGTCTCAGAAGCAGAAGACCCAACAGGAGCTGGAGACTCAGTGGAAGACTCAATGGGAGTCTTAGTCTCAATAGAAGTAGAGGAGTCAACAGTAGTTTCTGACTCGGCGGAAGCGGAAGATTCACCCGTAGTCTCAGGCCCAGGGACATATTTACTGGTTACCTCATCAGTAGAAGCCTCATCCATTGAAGTCTTCTTGGACGTCTCCTTGGGTGCTGGAAGACGACCCTTGGGGTAAATAGTCTCAAACAACTGACTCTTACCAACATTAATCTTCCCAATCAACCAAGAAGCACCCCGTCTCTTCCACACCTCCTCTCTCAAATCCTGCACCCACCAAGATCTCTTCGCCGAAACACACCACAAATTCCCCAATCTCACCGACTTACCCACCCGCCCCAAAGCCTCTCTCAATACCTCTCTCAAATACGGCACCAAACTGTCCACCTGCTGCTTCGTCGGTGCTAACAAATCACTCCTCGTAATGACAAAACTCAAGCTAATCGACCGATCATTCTTGTACAGAAGCGGTTGGGATCTGCGGTTCTTGGACCGCAGGCGGATGTCACCAATGAGCTCATGGAGACGCGGAACAAGGGACATGGGGAAGTCAGCGGCGTCGAGGACGTGGAAGACATGGTTGTATTTCCAGGGAGTTTCGTCGAGGGTTTGGTGGAGAGAGTGGACGTTGGGGTGGAAGATGGATTCGCCGACATTGTGATGAATGAGGACGTGGCAGCGGTCGCAGAGCGGGGGTTTCGTAGACTTGTCGTGTTGGTCTGAGCCATATATTGTTAGCATGACGTCTAATATTTTCAGTATATCGATGCAGAAACTTACTCGTAAGCTCCAAGTCCGGATCCTCCTCCAGAATCAAACTCTTAGGGTCAATGCCGAGCTGTTCCAACTTCTTCGCCCCAATCTGATTAATCACTGCCAACACCTGATGATTCTCCTTAATCTCCTCCGGCCTCTTCTCCCTCTTCTCCTCTAGCCCAAGATACTCTCGAACTGCCTTTCTCTCCATGCCAAAGTACCCTGGATGCTGCGGTGAGTTTGTTTGCGTAAATGCCCCACATCCCGTGCACGTCGCTGGCAAACTTCTCTTTGGTTTCCCTTCCTTTGGCAACAAAGTACAGGTTGGAGACTGTGGGGCGTTAGCCAAGCCTTCAGAAGCCTTTAAAGGCATAGAAGCCTGAGTGATATCGGGGGTTGCCGTTGTCGTTGCTGTCGATATCGTCGTTGTCATTGCCGTCGTCGCTATCGTCCTCGTTGTCGAAGCCGTCTGAGAAATCACATTCTCACCCTCCGCCGCCTTCGCAACTCCATCATCCACCGCAGTTCCAATACCAATAAACCTCCGTCCCAATATCACCGTAGTCCTCGGCAGCTGTCTTCTAACTACCGGCGCCACCAATGGCCGTCCCCAAAGTCCCCGGACCACAAGCGTCCTATACATTCCCAGGGAAAAAAGAAAAGCCAATCAAGGAAAGCGTTCAACGATGAGAAGAAGAAGAAATGAGAGAAAACAAAACAGGGAAAGACCTGACCAATTCAAAGGTCCTCACACGATATAAATCAGCGGAAAATCAGTCGAAGAAATTCTTTCTTTTTTTTCTTTTCTTTGTTCCACCAAAATTCATCATTCACATGTCCGCCAATTTTTTGATTTCTGACGTTGAAATACAAGGATTACATAGGCGCCACAAGCGAGTCATTATCCGCCGGTAAATCACCGGTAGAACACCGGTAACGTATACCCGGCGTTTATCGCGCTTAAATATCTCACTAATCTAACCCACCACTAAAGAAATTTATCACGGCTATCATCACCGGCCGCCGACGACTACAAAGTCTAGACGCTGCCCCACTACGTGCTTTGATTTTATGCATATTTTTTGACGATTATCGACAAGAAGACAGGACCGTTTAGGACCTGACCCTGATAGACAAAATGGTTGGCACTTTGACAAGATGGCATCAGTTGAGACATGTGAGTTACTACAGAGATCCGTTGGTGATTGATGCATGTATATACTAATTAGCTTATAGAAAGTGAGTATCATGATGCGCCATTCGATTTTCAACCTCGATGAGAACCATACGATTTACCCCAACTAACTCCTTACACCTCCCCGAACCACTATATACACCAATAACAAACACAAAACTAACACAACACTCCCCTCCGCCAAGCTCCTCAACATCAAATTCGGCCCTGGCGCCGCCGTCATGCCGCCAAACGTCACACGCATCCACATGGAATTTTCCCGCAAAGCCGACGGCGGCCACATGGGCTCTCGGTACAACCCCCACTCTCCCCTCCCTCCCTCTTTCCCTCATAATTCCAACTAACAAACCCCCCTCTAGTAAATTCTGGAAAGAAATCCTCCCCCGCCTCAAATACCACAACCCCGCCATCCCCATGCTCGTCTCCCGCCGCGTCGCCACCGAAGGCCCCGCCATCCTAACCATCTACCTCCGCACCGCCCCTTCCCCCGTCACACCCACCAACGAAACCCCCAGCGCCCCCACACACTCCGCCCCCGTCATAGCCTCCGGTGTCTCCGTCGCTGGAACCCCCGCGCCCCCACCCGCCGCCGACGAACAAGCGGTCACCATTGACATGAAGAATCTTCATAGTGATACCATCCTTTCGAAATTCCTGGCGACGACAAGAGCCGTGGCGATTTCGCCGACGGAGGCCGAGGAGAAGGAGATTGAAGAGGATCGGTTGATGCGTGGGAAGGCGGAGCTGGATCGGGGGAGAGTGAGGGCAAAGGTGGAAGAAGATAGGAGGGAGCGGGATATGTTGGAAAGGGCGCGGAAGGATTTGTCTGGTGTCTAAGGCCCTATGGGAAGTGGACGATGGGAGGAGCGTTGGGTGGACAGCACGGATGGGTGATTCCGGAGTGTGGAGTCAGCGGTGGTGCTGGCTGTTTGTACAATATCATGTAACATATCAACATCACATAACCACAACCTCACTGGCGTGGATGGAAAACCTATCAATTGAACGCCGTATCATATCTCATAAGAATAACCATAGCAGCACCCATAGCAGCACGGAAAATGTGTCCACTTCTTTCAAACACTTCAACTAAACCCAAATCCTTCACTTTCTCTCACTGCCAACCATAACCGATTCTCCAAAGCCTGTCTCGTCCGATATCTATACAATCCCACCGAGTTAAAACAAGTCCTTGCCGAAGGCAATCTCTCTTGATCATCCCCCAAGCAATTAATCTTCAAAGTTAATGCTGCAGTTCCCCCGGCCGGCACCCGATCACTTCCCGTAATAAATGCCAACAAATTTCGTTGATCCTCCACTCCCGCCTTCTTGAACGAATCCCAGAACCACTGGACCACTGGCTCATCCCGTGGGTTTCCTAAAGGTGGGCCACCCCGCTCCGATAGCGTTTGGCGGTTCCACCCATCATAGGTGGCTACGGCTTGTAGGGAGTCGACATCGAGGGGTTCGGTGGAGCCGCAGATGAGGAGCTCGATTTCTTCGGGTCGACAGAGAGAAAGGGAACGGGATCCATCGGCGAAGACGTCAAAGAAGCCGCTTTGGAAGGCGTCAAAGGCTTTAGCTACTGAATGGTCTAGCTCCCATTTAACGTAGGCGTCAACGTATTCCTGGCGATTCTCCGTGGTAACAGACCGGTTCAATCCATTCGGGCAAAGCGGATATGTCTTGACTTTGCCCCCAATCATCATCTGTACTTCAAATGTCAAGTCGCCAAAGGTGTCATTAAAGTCGTCGCCATCGTAATCCAACAGCATCTTCAACCCAGATGCTAGACTGGGTCGAAGCTCCGCAAGATCAGCCAGTTCCGGTCGCCACTTGGGCCAGGGATGTCCCGTAGACGTCGGAGCAGCCGCAAGTAACTTCCGGAAGATGAAGGACGGCATTGGGATATTCAAGATACAGCTGTTGTAAATGGCAAGAGCCAAGACAATACCCAACATCCGGAACTCGTCCAAGTTAGTAGTCGCATTCGGATTAAAGTAGGCCTGGTTTGAGGTTTCATCGTATGTGAACAATCGATACTTTTCATCAAACATCTCCCTCGTCAACTTCATGAACCAATCTTTGCGTAAGCCACCGTAATCCACTCCCTCTTCGCCCTCAAACTTGATCTTGAGTTGTTGCTTCAAGACCCTCGGAGTATTCAGAGCTCGGAGCCGTAAAGCCTGGAGGCTGTCTGAGACGATATTGTTACGGTTTACTTGAAGAACGAACCCCTTAGTCAGTTCTCTATTGAGCATTATCTCATCTAGAGCTTGAGTTCGTGCCGACTCATATTGTTGGAATCTTGAGTCATACTCAATGAGGGTCTTCTTGATTGCGACACCCAGAAGGAATGGATATGAACAGATACTGAAGTTTCCCCCATCACGAGATGGACCCGTCCGGAAATCCGACTGGATATCCATCAGATCAAGATAAGAAACGTAAAACTCACTGGTCGGCACAATCTGCCCCCGAGCTCCGATATGTCCGGCCTTGGGCGACCATTTCGACTGATTGATGTTGGATCTCTTCAAATTGTTGGCAGACCACATCAACGAAAGAAATCTGCATGCAGAAATCACCTGCCAATCATTGTGAGGTACTGGCGGTAGCTGAGGCCGATCTTGACTCAACGGGATCCGAAGCGGGTAGGTTGCGTCCGAGGCTCGGATTGCCCCAAGAGTTGCTGTGAGGTTTTCCACCGAATGTCCGGGTTGTCTAGACATTTCGGGGACGTTCGAGTTCAACAGCTCGTCAAATGAAGTTGGAGGGGCGATAGTAGGCTTCAGTCGACTTTTTTCAACAGATCGCTTGAGACGATAGACCAAAAAGCCGGTAACAATCTCCCGCATATCATTGAACCGAGCCGGAGTGAATCCAGAAAACCACTGAATGAAAATCTTTTGCTGCTGGGGATCTGGCGCATTGATATAGAGACCAATTATACGTTTAATGATGCCAGAATGATACCCAGTCAACGGCTTGATAGCTCCATCACGATCTGGGCCTGTAGTGAATCGATCATGGCGCATTGGGGCTTCTTCAGCTTGGAAGAGACCCATGAAGGCGGTCGGTTTCGATCGAAGCAGAGGGTTTTCAAGGACAATGAGTAAGAAACGAAAGTCATCTGCTATCTTGATAAGTTTGTTGGGGCGCTTGAGAAGTTGTTCAGTTTGTTTGAGAAGAGCCTTTTGCAACCGTTCTTGGCCAATCAAAAAGTTATTTTCAAGCTGCACGAGATCAAGCTTTGATGGAAGGCTAGGCTCCATCTCAGAATAAACAACATGCCATGTTTCTGCTGCGTTTATAATAGTGTTATACCAGATATCGACCTTTGGCCAGTCGATATGCGGAGACCAGGCGCCCGTGTAAGGAATCTGATCTTCAATATCTCGAGCATCAGTAATAACCGTAGAAAAGGACCGATTCATGCACTCGTAATCGAGTATGCAGCGCGAAACGTACTGTTCCACTGGAAGGAACACGTACTTGGGTTCAATCTTGTTTGAAGGGTCTCGCTGACGTTTTTTCCCGGCTGAATCCAAGTGAGACGGATGAGGATTGAACTGATCCAGAATGTAGGCGGTGATACATTTACGTATCAGTTCTTGCGTGTGTTCTACATTGATGGGAGTCACCATGTGAGAAACATCAGCTGTGTATTTCTTGTTAGTGTCAATTTCGATCGGTACATGTTGAGCTGGTACTGACCTCGAGAGCCTACAGGCTTACGTGGAATCTTGGAGCCAGCCGGTGCCTCTGATGCCGCCTTGAATGCAGCTTCTACATTCTTGCGTGCTTGAGCCGTCCGCCAAGCCGGCACAAGATCGTTAATCATCGCACATCCTTTGCACAAAAAGGCCGTTGCACCTTCGTCCCATTTCATAGTGTTACCACAAGTTATGCAAGGCCCCGTGACTTGTGCCTTATCCCCAAGCCACCCCGCTGGTTGTGTCATTGTCACTGGAACACTCGGTACTCGGGAATGGCCTTGTCTATTCTGCCGACTCGGCCCGGCAGTCTCCCCCCTAGCCCCTGCCGGGCCTCCATTTGATGATGACACCCTCTGGGGCATATTTTCCACACTCCTCCTTCGCTCTCTAGACGAAAATGCGTGGTGAAACTGTTCTACTAATGAACTATGTCTTCGTCTCCCCGTCCCCCAATCCGAATCTGAATCCGAGTCCACTGCTAGGGTTTCTCTTGCTTCTTCTTGTGACCGCCGGTGATGCTGTCTTGCCGCACCTGCAACTGCAGCTACCGCAGCACCGGCTTTTTTCAATGGACGTTGCAGGGTTTTGGCCGTCTCGGGTGACAGCAAGGTTTGTGGGCGACTGCTGGAGGATCCACTCAAATTGCCGAAAATAGAAAATCGACTACTGAGGCGGGAGTGGGAAGCTGATCGGGAGCGTGTATGGCCGGTAGACCGGTTTGTTGGTGGCGGGTGGGAACGATCACGATGGTGACGTGGATGAAGGCCTGATTCGGAGTCACTAGAATAATCCACGACTTTGAATGGAGACGATGGCTGGTTGGCTGGTCTAGTAGCAAGAGCAGCGGCGTCGATGGGTCGTCGAGCTGAAGATGCGTTGTAAGGATAATTGATATTTAGAGTAGTTGGTGATGGTTTTGCGGGATTCTGACAGGGTGGCAAAGCCGGTGGTGATAATGGCTGAATTGGTTGCCAACCAAGACTTTCTGCTCCGTGCGAATTCGCTCTTTGGCGTTGCGACTGTGGACGCAAAGATGTTTGAGGGCTGTAATCCCGACGACTAGTGCTTCCACGTGTTTGCGACTGAGACCGCGACACCCCTGATTGACGAGGATCTAGATACTGATGTTGTTGCGGTGGTTGATTGCGTGGGGATCGCTGATGATGTCCCGAGTCGGTTTGTGCTGCCAATTGATGCTGTGAACGAGGCTGAAACTGTGGTGATGCTGATGACGAAGTAGAAGAAGAAGAGGAGGAAGAAGAGGAAGGTGAAGAATTTGCAGCACTGCTCTTTCTTGTTTCGGCTGCAAAAGGTGATGTTGGGTAATTACCCCCGGATGAATGGCAGTCGTTAAATCGGGAAGGTACCGATCCCGATATATTATCAATGTGCTGATTCCGGGGTCTGGGCGGAAGATCTGGAGGAATTTGAGAATTGCGACTTTTGCTAGTACTAGCGAGCTCTGGTCCAGATGTCTCTTTTGGTGATGTTGAGTTGGCGTGTTTCTTATACCGGCGTTGGGCGGCTTTGCCAGCCTCTTCGGCGGCGGTACCACGACGGGACCAAAAGGCCATGATTTTTTTTTGATAATATTGAGGGGCTGAGTTGGTAATGGGAGTGGAGGAGAAAGATGAGACTTGATGATACCTGGAATGGTTTTAGAGAAACGAGAGTGTCGATAATTTAATACGGGAAGAGAAACTATAATAACGGGATGAGGCCCGGTGGTAGTTGAAGGTAGGTACGTCGTGATATTAGGGCCACAATCAAAGGGGGGGGGGGAAGGGAATGAAACACCAGGCTGTAGCAAGCATGTGATGTATCGGTAGGCAGATTCCAGTTGATCCAAGGAATGCAGAATCCAGGGCCAGACTTTGTATTAGCCAAGATGATATACCTAGACACGGAAATGTCTGTCTTTTCATATTGGGCTCTGAAGATATAGTCAAGTCAAAAACTTTGTTACAAACAAGTCAGACAACCAATCCATTGAATGCGGCAGTAATTTCCCTGAAATGTAGGTATATATATATAAAGAAACAAAAGTATAGCTAGCGCCTAAACGACGTCAACACTGACAAAAGCAAATCAATGCAATAGAAAGTGCCAACAACCATAATACAGGCGGAATCCCGTTTGTAAGTACCCTTTCTGACAAAATCCTAGTCAAGCTTGGATCACGACAATGCCAGCAGCATGAAAAACCAATACATGGTATCAACAAGGAGAAGTCCGGGCGTTGTAGGCTCCCCATATGACGCTTGTGATGGGAAATATTGATACTGACGAACAAAAAAAAAAAAAGGAGTTACGGGTGGAAGACCGCGTGGGAAGACGGTAATTCCATGTGTTTCGAGAATGTGGGAAGACGACGCTGACGTATCCTCGATTAAGCTTTGGGGCTGAGGGGCCCGGGATAGAGCATGCCAGATGTATGGTCGTGAATAGAGACAACGTTTTAACAGACGATAGTTGATCGAAATGGATGTTTTATAGCGGAGCTCTGATTCTACAGGGCTGGATACAGTGTCCGTAAACATCAGTACCTACATGATCTTGATCAGGTACTTC
Source organism: Bretziella fagacearum (assembly GCA_002018255.1). Taxonomy (NCBI): domain Eukaryota; kingdom Fungi; phylum Ascomycota; class Sordariomycetes; order Microascales; family Ceratocystidaceae; genus Bretziella; species Bretziella fagacearum. The sequence continues at coordinate 2,825 of MKGJ01000584.1, read as the reverse complement.
AGTACTTACACAAGGTTGAGTGCCAACATCTTGGTTGTTGGAATCAGAAAGTTGTAGACTATGATGGCAACTAACAGCCCGGTAAATGTTGGAAATCATCAAGTCAAACATGAAAATCATTGTGTGTTTGCGTCGCTAAGATGATTTAATAAATTATATAGATTTTTTCATAATAGGAAACAACCTTATGATAAGCTTCCTTCCTTCTTTGAACTCAACCCAACCAACCGACCTCCCTGTAAAGCTGGCTCCTCACGATATCACTCAATTCTCTCGTTTCGAGATTACCGAGTCTCCCTAGAAAGAATGGCTGAGACAACACAAAAGAGCTCCGTACCAGGATATGCTATAGCCCTGGTTCGCTAAGACTTGATGCGCTCGCTCTATTTTTCTCTTCCCTCACCGACTTGGTTTTATATGCACAATTAGAGTCACCGTTTGATGTGACTCCACGACGCAGACAAACATTGGCAGTCAGCCTTGGTCGAAAATGTGCATTTCTTTGCAAGGTCTTGGCTTCTATTGATTTCCTTTGTATCTGTTGTAATCCCTATCTGCTGAACCCTCAACATGTCGTGTCTCCTGTCGTCCTCCTGCCACAACCTCAATAATCCCGACGTCTTCCGATCTGGCAATCACAAGCGGTGATGATGATGATGACCATTTGGACGTAATTCATGATAATATTTCATAAAAGAAAAAAATGGTTCAAAAGGCCTTATAAATCATGACTGACTGAATCAAACGCTCATAAAAGTACACATAAGATGCTTCCAAGTACTGTGGCCCATGACCTCTCTAAATGGTAACGTCCTTGTTTAGTCAAAGACAATAGCCGCCTTCACAGCCGACTTGTTGCGGATGCTCTCCAGCGCCTCGCCCCATTGCTCCAGCTTGAAGGTCTTGTTGACAATGCCCTCGGTCTTGACCTTTCCAGAGTCGAGGTAATCGATGGTCGCGGCTATAGGCAAATGAATGTTAGTCACAGTTATTTTCGTACGGAGCCTGGAAACCGAAAAAAGTTAGGTGGGGGTACTGACGGAACATGTAAGTCTCAGAGAACGACCCTAGAATGGTAATCTCATCACCAAAAATCCTGGCGGGCGGCCACGAGACACGGGCTGACTCGGCATAAACACCATAGACAACCAGTGTGCCACCGCGACGCACATAGTTGATCGAGTCCTCCAGAATCTTGGTCGACCCCGTGGCCTCAACAACAATATCAAACCCATACGGGTTGTTCTCCTTTAGTGTCGCAAACTGCACCTCGGGTGTTTCCCGCGACAACTCCACATAGTTATCCGCGGCATCCAACTTCTTAGCCAACTCCATCTTCAACCCCCCGGGCGCCGCAATCGTTACCTGACACCCACCATTGTTCCGCAACAACTGCGCCAACATCAACCCGGTAGGTCCCGCGCCAAACATCAGCACATGCGATCCCAACTTGGGCGAAATTCTCTCTAGCCCATGGCACGCACACGATGCCGGTTCAATCAGCGTGGCATCGACGTTGGAAAGGTTCTGAATCTTGAACACCTTGCCGGCCGGGTAGGCGCAGAACTCGGCGAAGCCACCGTCCATGGTGACACCATGGGCTTCAAAGTGCTCGCAGAGGAGGGGCTTGCCGCGGCGGCAGTAGAAGCATTCGGTGCAGAGTTCGGAGTTGTCAGCGGCAACACGGTCGCCAAGCTGGAAGCCCTTGACTTTGGGGCCGACGGCGGCGATGATTCCGACGGTTTCGTGGCCGGGAATCAAGGGGAACTTGGCGATAAATTCACCTTCATGGATGTGCAGGTCTACATGCAGACGAAATCTTTGTTAGTTTGGTTTTTTTTTTTTTTGGGGTTAATTCAACCGGAATAATTCTTATTCTCCAAGTACTCGATATGCAGGCACAGTCGGACGGAAACTCTCCCCGAAGCTGTAAAAGCAAATATATAACCCAAACGAGGCAAAAGCCACATTCCGGAGATTAAGCGATGGCAAAGATACCAATCATTAGAGTACCTTGTCTATCTGTCATGCATCCACTACAACGAATATAGTGCAAAAAAAAAAAGATTAAAAACTTACCAGTACCGCAAACACCACAGGCCTTGACCTTGACAAGAACATCGTTATCACGAAGAGTAGGCAGAGGGACCTCGACGATAGCCCAATCTTCAGGCTTCTCGTAGCGAAGAGCCTTCATGGTCTTGGGGAGGTCAGACATTTTGAAAGGATATAACAAAGTAAACGTTGCCAAACGTATAAAATAATAGAGATATTGATGAAAGAAGATGAGCTTCCAGAAACCCAATAAAAAATCAAGACAACTTAATGACTTTTTATATGAGAACAAGATATGAGAAGTTATTTGTGATTGAAAATGCGATGAAGAACATCTCTTCCTTCTGAAAACGGCGTTCTGGAGCCGGCAATGCCATCCCTTTTATACTTTGCCGTCTATCCCGATTCCATCGCCTTCTTCACTTTCCGGAAAAACGCTCCATTCTTATTTTTATTCGTTCTCCATTATGCCATGCTTGTGTGGCCGCTCACTTGTGCCGTAACTTGCCTGGAGAAAAAAAAAAGAACTATGAGGGGTGTGTGCTTTTGTTTCGGCGGAGCGTGCCGGGGGGCGTCTGGGTCTGGGGTTCTGGGGGGGGGGGGGTGGTAGAGACAGATTAGTGGGGCCATGGGACCGTTGTAACGACATGTTTTGAGTAAGATTGGCTGAGGACAAGGCAATAGTTGTAGTTATGTAGGTCTGTCTGTAGGTGGTACAGTGACTACAGTCAAGGAGGGAAAGAAAGAGAGAGAGAGAGAGAGAGAGAGAG
>MKGJ01000583.1:0-10608 GCA_002018255.1 Bretziella fagacearum | reverse complement strand
GAGAGGGGGGGGGGGGGTCTAGAGGGAATTTGTAAACCAGGTAGGAACAAGATCTAGCACATCAAGATACAGAATTGCTTCATATATCTTGCTGACTACAGGATTCAGGTTTATGATTACTGTAGTTCCAAGTAGGCATACTCTCTCTCTCTCTCTCTCTCTCTCTCTGTGTGTGTGTGTGTGTATAACAGCTTCTTTATGTAGCACCAAAATGCAGATCAAGAGATTGACAGGACACTGACAGTTTCCAGATTTGCAACCAGAGCTGAGCTTTGCTTGGCCTGCCGGGTTTAGTGGCACAATTCTGTAGACTGAACAATAGCCAGCCAATAAACAGCCAGGACCCTACTGACCCTTGGTGGGTTACCCCTTTTCTTTTTCTTTTTGCAATGTTACCTTGGCCAATAGACACTCTTAGCTTACTCAGCACTGACACCAATAAAGTTGTTCTCTCGTACGGGAGGCTAAATATCAGGTACTTTTTCGTATTAGAGTTAACCTTAACCTTTGTCTAGGATATTGCATGATCCCCCCTCCTCCCAGTACCCCTAGTACCCCTAATACCCCTAGTTTTCCCACACGACACGACAAATGTCTAGTAGTCTCCACCATATAGACAATAGACTATGTCTCGTTGTTGCCTATGGGATACATTCTTTTCTTTTCTTTTCTTTTATATCCGTGATCCTTACTCAAAGGTGAGACTAGCTACTCCGCACCTTGTCTGCATTCTTCCCTGCAAGTCTCTACGGCGAAACACTAGTTTGTGCAGCTCAGCAAGGCGAACCGGACATTTTTATTATGTAATACCGCACGTGACTGAGAAAAACATAGAGGCTTACATATATATCTACTAGAAAACCAGCTGCCACCAAGCAATTTACAGTTAACCCTTGGACATTTATCTACAAAGAATTCACTACGCTACATATAGGCCACACAAAAAGCACCATTTATATAGGCAAGTACACAAGTATAATAGGATCAATTTATTATCACTTGTCAAGAAAGACAGTGAGTACCAAAAGAGACAGTTAAGTAGTCCCGATATTACATGGAAAAATGCTTACAGAGAAGCAGAGGTACCAGCAGAAGACTTGACCGAGGCACAGATACCAGCGGGATCAGCAACGGAGTAGGCGTAAGGAGGAGTGAAATCACTCTCCTGGGTAATGTCAATGTTGGAGTTGGTGAAGATGTTGTTCTTCTGAACAGCGAAACCAGCCTGCTTGGAATCCAGGTCGGTGACAATAGCACGCTTGACATCGGTAAAGGAGTTACCCTCAACCAGGACCTTGGCGCCCATGCGGGAGTGAATACCCGAGGCCTCAACCTTCTCATAGCAGTTGTTGAAGATGTGGGCAGTGCCAAAACGAATGGAAGGAACACGCGAGCTAACGTTGTTCCAGTAGTTGTTGTGGTAGGTAATCTGGAGGTGGCCGGTATCCTCGGCAGAGTTGCTGTCCGAGTGACCCACCAGCGAAACCTTGAAGTGGTCCTGGAAAGTGCAGAACGAGACGGTGATGAGGTCAGCAGCGTGGGAGACGTCAACCATGCCATCGTACAGGTCCTTGTCTCCGGAAGCCAGAGAGTCGGTGGACAGAGCCATGTGATCGATCCAGACCAGAGTAGACTTTTGAATGGCAATCAGATCGCCCTTGGTGGGAGGGTTGTGCATCTTGAGGTTCTGAATGATGACGTTGTTCTGGTTCTTGATACGAAGACCACCGTCCGTCATACCAGAGTTGGCACCAACGCCAATGACCGAGGTATCCGAGGGGACATCGAGGATACCGCAGCCAGCAAGAGTACCGCTGATGCGAATGACACCGCCGGCCTTGAGAGCAGAGGACAGCTCAGTGCAAGAGGTGACTGTAGTACCAGCGCCAGAACCACCACCAGTAGTGCCAGCAGCGTATCCGATAACGGAACCACTGGCCGCCGTCTTTTTACCGCTGGGGAGGTTGGGGGTAGCAGCAGCGACGGCCGAGGTGGAACTACTGGAAGCGGTCGAGCGAGTGGTAGTCGCCAGAGTAGTAGCCATGGCCGGAAGAGGAGTCTTGGCCAGGTTGTCGACCGGAACAGTCTTGGCCAGGCTGTCGTGGATCGGAATAGTCTTGGCCAGGTTGTCGACCGGAACAGTCTTGGCCAGGCTGTCGTGGATCGGAATAGTCTTGGCCTGGTTGCCGACCGGAACAGTCTTGAAGAGGCTGTCTTCAACATCGGACTCATTGGAGAACTGGCAGGCACACTCCTTGAGAACATTCTTGATGGAGGAGCAGCTAGCAGCCCAAGAGGGGACCGACGACTCGGAAGTAGCAGTGGAGCAAAAGGTTCCAGCTTCCGAAGCATTGTCCGCCAGAGACTTGGCACAGGCGTTGGTGTTGGTGTTGGCACACGACATGGCGCCGGCAACGAGGGACAAGAAGATGGTGCGGGAGTGCATTTTGATAACTTTGTCTTGACAAAAGAAGGGTGTATGAAAAGTAGTAGTTGATGAACAACAAAAGTAATAAAAGAAATATAAGATAAATATAACAAAAGGGCTACCTGAGCGGCGAAGGAAGATATAGAAGAAGAAGAAGAAAGAAGAAAGAAAGAAAGAAAGAATGTGATGTACTGCAACGATTGATAAAAGGTTGTTGGTGAGGAGGAAAAAAAAAGAAAAAAAAAAGATCATGATATCGGAGGAGATCTTGGGTCTTTATATCATCTGAACTTGGCTAACGGTTTGCTAGTCGTCGATCAAGTTCTCCCCCATTCATATCAAACAGTGTTTTAGCCGTATAGACCGGCGTCATTGAGTTTAGCCGTATAGACCGGTATCCGGTATCTTGTCCCAATGATGCCACACCTCCATGTGCCCACAATCATAAAGACTTATTTACACGCCCCCCCTCCCCTGTGGACCATCTCGGGGGTGGTGGTGGTGGTGGTTGTCTTGTCCTTTTCCTTGGGATGATACATGAGTACATTTTATCCGACCCCGAAGCAAACAATAATCTCCGTTGTACTGCCAAAAAGGTACCGGCCACTTTTAGCTGCTGCAGTGGGGGGGAGGGGGAGGGGTTGTGTTTGAGCCTAACGTTAGTGTAATGTCATGCCTTTGAGATTCTAGAACTTTACCATCTATGTAGTAGTTTGACTATCTCTGGTATGATATATCATGACTGTAGAGAGGTCTTGAAGGGTCCTATATGTTTTCTTTTTTTTAATGACACGGTCATGGTATGACTTCTCCCCAAAGTCTATCGCCAACACCAGCGTGGGCTGGCTGGTCCCTTGGTATTCGATACAAAGTTCCTCTCGCATCTTTGGCTCAGATGGCATGAATGGCTTCTAGACGCTAAATGTTGCCAAGAACTTGGAATGCGTATGTAACAGCGGGAAATGATGCAGGATCATGAATTCTCGTTTTCTATTTTCCGCAACTAGTTTCTTGTCTCAGTTTCCCAGGAGTGACGTTAAGAAGGCCGGACTGTTTAACTAGAAGCGTCACCAGGGAAAAAAAAAAAAAAAAAAAAAGGCCAAGCCTTGTACGCAAATGGAGATATCCTGCCGCTGTCCCAAGCATTATATACGGAATGTGATGTGCATATCTCATGTCAAATTCGTTCCAGACGCGAAAAATAACCCCAGGACCAACTATAACCGGGTTCTTGGCGTGACAGGCAGTGCAATCCTAGTAATGTCGTCCACCTTGGCCTTCCCAATTTTGATCTGATCGTGACCGTCTTGGGGGTTAAGATTACGAACACACGTGCATTTGATGATCGTTTTGAACCATCAACATCCGATGCTCTCATAAGCCAATCAAACACGCATCCCCCACCCCCCCCCTCTGAGTTGGTTGATTTGACCCCGCCTGTTTGGTATTTTCACTTGGATACGATATACTTGGACGTTGATTTGCAAAGTGTGAGTTTTAGGGTTAACAAATACCATTAACCCTTTCGTATCATCAGGCTGAACGGACATGTACCTTCCTATTTGAGTTAACCCCGAGTATCTTGTCCTCGAGTCTTCTGTCATACGTGATGCGACTCGTATCCATTTCCGGAATGTGCCCGTGAGACCACTGATCAACGTCATCTTGACTTGCGTCGTGCTATAGTTAAATATTCCTTTGCACTTGGTAAAAAATAAAAATAAAAATAAAAAAAAGTCTATTAAGAATAATATCGTCACTGCATGTCCCCTCCGTCTACATCCACAAACACAACTTGCCACTTGCTGTGCCACCAGCCACCCAGTTCAATGTTGGATGGAAATGGCAAACTGCAGGGACAGCTGAAATGCCATCACCATCTAGTTGCGCCAACTGACTGCCATCGGCCGCATAAACATCAACAAATCTGTTCATGTTACCAATTGTGAATTTCTGAATGCCGTCTAGAGGCCTTCGTTGCCATTGAGGCTTCAGAATGGTGACCCATCTTCCCGTTTGATTGTTATGACGGACAATATGAGCAGGCTCCACATCTTCTTGTGGTAGTTCCTGGCCGGCCTTCCAGGATGAAGACGACGAAAAGTCGTAGATCTTGATAGTGTCATCGTAGGAGGAAGTAGCGACATGACCTCCAGGACTCCACGCAGCATGTGACACAGACAAACGTGACGCGTGAGTACCAATTAGGAATGGCGACCGCTCATCGCCGCCGCCGCCCTTTCCAGTCATCTTGCGTAAATCCCAAACCTTCATAGTGCGATCGAGAGAAGCAGTGACAACCAGATGAGGCTGGAGAGGATGTATAGAAAACCCGCCGATTTTCTGATCGGAAAGTCGCCACTCTTCGACCGTCCCCGGGGTCCGCATGTCCACCTTGCACACCGTACCAGACAACGTAGAGAACATGATAGTATTGGGATCTGAAGGAACAATCTCCATTGTAGAAATGGGAACATCAGTATCCGCATCTTCTGGAGACCACACGTCCACCGACACACCCTTGGCTAAATCTAGTTTGCGGATACTGCTATCATATGACGACGAGTAGACAGAGTTGACGTCGATAGGAGAAAAGGCAAATGACGAAATAGTCCGAGCATGTGTCTTGAAAGCGAGAATCTTGGGGTCTTCAACATATTCCTCGCCGTCATCATCATCGTCTGCTTCGGCTTTAACCGGCTCCTGTGAAGCATCAAACACACCCAGAGCACCTTCTTTATCGCCTGCAAAGATGAGTGGTTTATCTTGGGTTGGATGGAAACCTAGTGCGTAGACTCGCAAGGGCGTGATTTTGATATCTGCTACATGGTTAGTGGAGCGTATAAACAACCCCCCCCCATGACTGTGTACATTGAGAGAGAGACATACCGTTTGGTGCCCATTTTCCATACAATCTCAACTTGCCAAGGTTTTGGCGTAGTTTCTTCAACCCCTCATCAGTAGTTTCTGAAATATCATTCTCTGTGAATGTGCAAACTCCAGCCTGAGCACCATGCATAAGCTCCGTGAGGCCTGCCGAGGACCCCGTCCATTTCTTGCCATCAACCGCCAACTCTTCAAGCTTAACATTGCCAGTAACGCGTTGACGCTTGGCTCCTTCGACTTTGGCAGCAGTACTGATAGTACAAGTGTCCAAATCACTCTTGACTTCATTGTTGTCTGCGGCGATACCGGCAAGACGCGAACTTTGACGGGTAGGACGAGGAGCCTCGCGTTGTGTGGTTTCAGTACGAGTGCGCTTGCGACAAGATGTAGTGGCCACAGGCTTGGGCCTGGACTTGGCCTTTGGCTTTGGTGATGGAGCGACCTTTTTAGCTGTGATGGAAATGTCCTTGAGGATTGCCGTATTAGCCGCCATATTCTCCAGACGCCGGCGCTCAAAGGCGCTCATGGGCGCTTCCTCTTTCTTGACAGGCATTTCCAAGAACTAGAATCAACCAACCGGATACTTGCGCATATATCAAAGAATGCCAACACGGAAACCTCTCAATGAACAATCTCATCGCATCACGAACTTCTCATGGAACGCCTAAAGTAGTCATCTCAAACGGGAAGTCAACTTGCTTAGAACGCGACAAGGACACGGACCCACTTAATAGATGTAGTTTAGACATCCGTTGATAAGATAACAGATCCTGGCAATTTCTTTTGCACCACCACCACTACCACCACCACTCACTACAACATCTACTTCACTCGTCGGCTGAGTCCTGCGAGTATACTTGAGCGAACCACTTTGCCCCAATCGTTGGTTACCAAACATGATACCTCAATCATTACGTGCGCACTCGCGCATACTGATACTGCAGCAGAGCCGTCAACATCTTTCTCATCAGGCGTCATCATGTCTTGCCATCCGCCCCATCACCACCACAGCCGTTCGTTATAGTCCACGTCTTGATGAACTCAAGAAATACGAAAATGAAATTTCAAACATCTTGGTAGGAAAGCCAGAGGCTACACCAGAAGTTGTCCCGCCTGAACCGTTACCAAGAAGCCACCGTCCAAGCCGGACCATCTCCACCATCACGCCGGCCGAGAAACGAGTCTTCAACCAAATCTTTTCTTCCTTTTCGACCTCAAAATCGGGCCAGTTGAAAGCAATGTTTAAACGCTCAAAATCACGTGACAAAGGGAGGAAGATTCTGACTCGAGAGGAGGTTCTCAACATGTATCCACCCTCTCTGCGTCAAGCCGTCGAGGCCCGGTTACTGGAAGAAGAGGAAAGGGAAAGCATGGCGGCAGAGGTCCCGGACATCCAACTATCAGCGGAAGAACAGGCCCGTATGGATGAGCTCCAGGCTAAAAGAGCAGCTGAGCAGGAAAGAGTCAAGGCGATATTGGAGGAATGCAAGACAGACCAAGCAGTTTGGCAAGCTTTGGAGACGGAGGTTTTCTCCCTCATTTCCAAGATGGGGATCTCGCAGGCTAATAGTACTTCAAAGGGATCGGAGACTGTCAATGCGGAGGATACACCCGAGGAGACTAAAGCCGAACTCGAGGCGGCCGATGCGGCGGCCGATGTGGCGGCAGACCTACTCGAGGTTCACGCGCCGATCTTCGCCAAGCATGTGCTCTTGGCTGTGCGTCGGTTAATCTATGACTTTGAGCACCCATCACCTCTTGTTCTCGCAGTCATCCCCTCGCTTAAAAACCTTGGACTGGCTGCCTATGTCCTAGGTGCGACAACCTCACTTTACAACGAAACCATTCGTGCTTCATGGGCCCTGCAGGGAAACATTCCCGACGTACTCGCTTTGTCCAAGGAGATCAACGAGGTTGGACTCAAGTACGGCAAGGATACTCTGGTCGTCCTTGAGGAGATCATCACCGAGATGAACGACCTCAAGGATGCAGTCGACTGCTTCGCCGAACCCTTGGTGGGCCTGCCCGGACATGATGTCGAGGCACGTATCTTGTTGCGCAAGGAGTTTGTCACGATTAAGAAGGCCATTGCACAGGATTCTGATTCGTCTGGTACCAGGCGTCAAGCACGGGAGTCGGGATTGCATTCTCGGGGTGGTTTCTCTGGCCGTGGACGAGGTTCGGGAAGAGGCGGGTTCTTTAAAAAGGGGCGGCCGCCACGGGGTGGTAACTACAATAGCCGCGGTACATATAGAGGCTCCTCCTACCCGTCTTATTCAAGAAACTAAGGTTCACAAAAGTTGTATAAATTATTTGGAGACGTCACTGTAAGATACATTTTAAGTTGAAATGAATAATATATATATAAAGCTGCATGGAATGAGCCTCCACACATGAGAACTACAGCATGTAATTAAGAGGGTGAGTGAATACTCTACTATGCATGAGATACGGATAGAGTCACAAATATCGGATATGGGCGGGGAAATAAATCATCTCATCAACTAGCTTATATTTTTCAACTGCAGATTCCCAGGTGTCTTCTCCGGTCCGCAAGTGGAAGCGATTGCCCAAGACCTTGGGGGGGGACACTTTTCATCCGTCTAGGCCAACAGCAGCAATCACTCCCGGGTATCAAATCTGACCAAAAAAGAACGCCTCCTCTCCTCCTCCTCCTCCTCCGGAAACCATCATGATGACTGTCCCTTGGTTGTCAACTGCCATCATCTATTATTCCTGTGAACCCTCCTTGTCCTGCCCAGGATTCTTTTTGGTAGCCTTGTCTGCCGCAATCTTGCTCTTTTCAAGCACGAGATTCTTCAGCCACTTGTTCTCGCGTTCTAACTCCTGGGCTTTGCCCTCCAGCTGAGTCAGACGTTCAGCTGCCGCGTTTGTATCGTGTACTAGTTGCTGCTCTTGGATCTTTTTCTTTACGCGGAACCGGGCTGACGCAGAGTTGTTGCGAAGACGTTTCTCTTCGGCGGTGAGTCGTTCCCCGGGTACGCCGGACTCTGGGGAGGCGGATGATGATGCCGGAATGTCTAGAGCGGGGTCGTAGGGGGTTTGCGCGGTGGAAGAATAAGGATCCCACATAGTGACTGGTTATTTTCGATATGTCGAGTAAGGTGGGTGGGTCTGAGCAAGATTGTCAAGAGGGCGATGTGTGTGCCAAGAAAAAGAAAAGTCGGATCAAGTGATGGTTCAAGTAGATTTGACCATGGTCCGAAACAAAGGTGAGCGGATGATGTTGAATCGAAGAGATTGTTATGGTAAAAGGACGTGAGCAGGACACAACAAGAGTGCTTGAAAGGACAAAGTAGTGAAATTATGAAAAGTCGAGAGAGATTGATCAAGGAGCTAGATGGATGGAAGTGGCGATGTCGTTATATATTCTAGAGGGAAAGAAGGTACCCGGGGCGTTTCTGACTCGGTAACTGGGCACGACCCGAAGCAGAGTTGTAATATCAAGACGGGACATATATTACCGAGAGAGCAACACGAAAACCACCAAACCACTATTGCCTTGAAACAGGAAGCTCTGGGATGGAAGCTCTTGATCTGACGCAAGCTCGGAGCTGAAAGTCGAGAGGGGGGGCGGGTGTAAGATTCTCCCGAGTGTTGAACCTGGAAAGCAAGGAAGGGAAGGTCGGTTGTTTGATTCAGGAACAAACGACACTCTTAATGGTTTGAAGACGCGATTTGGTCGGGTCTTTGGGGAACGCACAAAGGTGGGCAGAAATGTAGCGCCGGGAGGTAAGAGCGAAAGTGGAGGGGGAAGCGGTTCCCCGGGGCGGGGCTAGAGCGTTCCGCGGGGTTAGAATTCAAGTAATGGAAACAGAGCGTCTAGCCACGGTGATTTTTTGATTTTTTGATTTTTGATCTTTTTTATCAAGTGCAAAATCTCATGCAAAGTACCTATTCTTCTTCTAGCTTTGATCAGTAACAAATGCAAAACACCTAATCACATACAGAGATGCAGCAGCCTGCTGGTCCAGGAAGCACATCATCTGCGGTCAGAATTACGATGGATTCGATGCTGTAGTCCTACTGCTTTAGGTTTTACTTGGTTTCACCCCACCAGAACCTTTGTATGAATTTTGGTATATTAATATTCAAAGAAACTCTGAGTTAATTGTGGTGTTTTTGGGTACCAATCCACCAGCCAACTAGCACTTGTCAGCAGTACTATTGCCTACTACTATTGCCTACTACTATTGCCTACTACTATTGCCTACTACTATTGCCTACTACTACTGCCTACTACTACTACTACTACTACTACTACTACTACTCCCCCGGACATCCAGTCTGGCGCCATCGCTAGTTCTGTTGACGAGATGTATGCCCCATGTCAAGATTATATAGCGGGCGGCCAGGAACAAAACCCTGGTATTCTCACGCATTCATACTTAGGATCAAGTGAAGTCCGTACAGTGTATACAGTGCGAGCTGGCACTTGTGTACAGGACGTTCAACAACTTCTGTTTTTGGGTAGTTGCGGACAATCAACACACACACACACACACAAGGCAATTACCACATGAGATATAATCATTGACGACCCATCTTCTTTGTACTACAAGTCACTGTTGCTTTCTACTACAAATAGGACATGTTCACGACTGTACTTGTCATCATCAAACGCTTGGTACGAGACCTATCTTTACAATCAATACTCAAGGAGACAAAACCTACTATGCCGGCTGAGCACTTGTCCCGTCTACCAAGTCCAGTTCCCGTATCTCGACCTACCTTTGGCCCCCCCCCAAACACTGCACAGTGGGAAACAAAGAAAAAGAAAAAAAAAGCCCTTGTCAAGCAAATGGTCAATATCGCCATCTCAATCAATCTCGACGTGCTTCTCGTCATGTCACATTCCGGTGGAGTTGGGAATAAATCTCCAACACGAGCACGCCACTCAAACTTGGGCCATTTTGATTCGGCAATTGTGACTTTGTCCCCGGTATCTTGAGCCCTAGTTTTCATAAGCAAAGCCAGCAAGCCTGCACAGAAAACCCAGGATCCGCACAGCCGAGTTCATCGTTCAACGACGCTCGCAAGTCCGCCGGTGTTCGCCCTGGTCTTCCTGTATCTTTAGGCTCGTCTATATTAGACACGGGGAGAGAGCATCGAGAGAGAGGGTCTGTCTTCAGGCTAGTCCGCCCCTAGAATGGTGGTGCATTTAAGCACGTCATCAATGTCCTTATCAAAGAAAGGAATAAAAAAATTAAAAAATTACAATGTAAATCTCACAGGTTCCCATCTCCTTATCAAATAGAGCATCAAAGATTGTT
>MKGJ01000582.1:1948-14058 GCA_002018255.1 Bretziella fagacearum | reverse complement strand
GGGGGCGGGGGCGGGGAGTTTAAGGATGTATGGTAGGCCTAGAGGGGTGGGGGAGGAGTCTATGGGTGGGCCGAGTGGGGTGGTGGAGGAAAGGAAGTTGGTGAGGAGTCGGAGCGCGAGGTTTTCGTTGAGGTTGAAGAAATGGATGGGAGTGAAGGGGAAGATGGAGGGGGTTCCGGAGGGGGAGTAGATGAGGAAGGAAGGCGGACTACTAGTCCGGCACTCTACAGCTTGACCATGGGGGAGCAGACGAGACCCCACAGACTATGGTCGTGCATGTTAATCACGAGACTTGACAATTATTATAACCCTTACATATTGTAACCCCAGCTGTCTTAGTCAGCACGGCAGCTAATACCCCTCCCAAATGCGGCGACAACTTTACTCCATCAACGTCATCATGATCAGCTCAACGGCAAATACAGCATGTGATTGGCCACAGAGGTAAACTTCTCCATATTTGTGTATGCGCTTCCTTGTAGCGAATGCCGATGATGAATGCGTCCGTGGGTGAAGCGTCAAGTGACGGGGATGTGTCGTCAGGAGGGCGAAATGATGGGAGACAATGGGATATTTCATAAATGGTGACAGCACCACTTCCTGGTTCTGATGTTTTCCCCGACTATATACATAGCTCTATCTATGTTACTGACTACAGCTGTTTGACTACTATCGCCATACCCGTGAATACCTTACAACCTTACAATGTCCCCTTCCAACTACCGACCGGCGGAATCTACAGATTCCGCCCATGGCGCCGATCCCGAAGATGGCCTCATCCCCACTGAACGCACCCGCTTGTTATCCCCTACTCCAGAGCAACCCGGACCATGGCTATCCCCCGACGACCCCGCCGTAAGCATGGCACTTCCCAAGTATAGCGTTTACTCATCTACTAACAACCTACAGGTCACACCGTACAACCTCTGGTCTGTCCGGATTCTCCGCATCATGACCATGGTCCTCGCTACGGTGACGAGCATATGGTTTTTCGCTCTCTTGGTATCGATGTTTGCTACGCCGCCGGGGATGAATGTCCGTGGATCGGTGTTTTGGAGTTTAGCGTATACGGTGATTAGCCTGGTAATGTTGGTGGCCATCTTGTTGTTCTTTGATGCCCCGGCGACGTCATCGAGGGTTCTGACTGTTGCGATTTCGGCTGTTTTAGTCGTTGATGCTGTGTTGGTTTTGGCAGTCGAGCAGGTTCGTCTTGAAGAAGGCTGGGTCGGAGTCGTGAGTGTCCTCTGTAAGTATTCTTTTTTTTTTTGTTTTTTTGTTTTGACATAATTACTCCCTTATGTGCTATCTTGTCAGCTTCTTCTAACACTTTTAGGGACCTTCCTCATTTCCCTCTGGGTTCTCCTCGTTGACATTACTGTCAAATGGGGTAAAGCTGAAGAAGAAGTCCGTCTTACCGGCCGCCCCGAGTCTCGTCGGACTGCAATCGAGTGGCTCGAGGTCGTCTTATCCAACATCACGCTGTCTGCCCTTTTGGTCGTCCTCGTCTTTACAACTACCAACCTTATCCTCCGCTCCATCGACGCTGCGCTTGCTCCGCCTGGAACTCGCTACTGGGTCGACGGCGGTAAATATCGCATCCACGTCCATTGTGTCGATAGCTCCTCGGCTGATCCAGACTCCAAGTCTACTTCCCGTCCAAAGGATGACGTTCCAACCATTCTCATAATTGGCGGTGAGGTTCCTGCTGAAGATGGCCTTTGGCAAGTCGCCCAGCACGCTCTGCATAACCAGTCTATCCCCCGCTACTGCCTAATCGACCGCCCCGGTTACGCCTGGAGTGATTCTGCTCCATCGCCGCTATCAGCTTCCATGTCAGTTGCCTCTCTTACTGAAGCCCTCACCCTCGCTGGTGAAACCGGCCCGTGGATCGTCGCCGGTGCCGGTACTGGAAGTTTCTATGCTCGTATCTTTGCCCAGCAGCAAGGGCCAGAGGCAGTCAAGGGACTACTGTTGGTGGATCCCATTCATGAGGACTATCTACCAAAGCTAGGTAGTGCTGCGCGGGGCTTTGGGCAATTTCTTCACGGCTTGGTGACGCCACTGGGTATCATGAGGATTCCAGGAGCGGTCTTGAGGGGACGCAATCGGGAGGATAGAGTATGGGGACGTACGGCGGGACAGAGTTCAAAGACGGCGTTTGCGATATTACAAGAGAATTTGGTGGCGGGGACGTTGACGGAGCGGGAGGTTAGAGCTACGAGGATGAGTTTGAGGGAATGGAGTGTTCCGTTGGGGTTGGTGAGCTCGGGAGATATGGAGAAGAGGGTTAACAATTGGGGAGGATGGCAGAGAGATTTGGCGACGTTGACTAGAGATTTGATTGGGTGGGAGACTGTGGACGGGGCACCACATAGGGTTTGGAAGACGGAGGGAGGTCGGAATGCCATTGAAGGCATGATGAGAAATATGGTGGATAAGTATTAGGGTTGGGTATATACTTGTATTAAGGAACTCTAAGATTGTCTATATTAATTTGCTTATTAGTATTTAGATTTAGTTTTGCTTTGTATTGATAGTATTGTATTGTATTTATCCTTCTAGTGTCCCTTTTATCTCCATGTTATCGATATTGAACCTTGCCCTCACCCAAGTCTCCATGTTCTTGTTCACTGTCATACCCTTCGTGGGACTTGTCCGCCAAGCTCAAGTATTTCCTCCTTAGAAAGCGGTTAACGCACACGTACACTGTTGTCACCTTTTTATGCTCCGTCCGTACCGGCCTCCTGCATGAAGCCGACCCGAGAGAAGGAGGAAGAGGAGGAGGATATATATATATATATATACCTATATATGTATATAGGCAGAGAGGTTTTCGGGACAAGATATGCAGGAGGGATAGCCTGGGAAAGGGTTGTGATGTGTAAGATGGCGAGGAAGATGTAGTTAGGACTAGTCATACCCCCAAGTACAGGAACCCTTTGATAGCGTTCCATGGACCAATCATTTTTGATTGGAGCCCTGTATCAGAGCCTCAGAGCAAGGGCCTACCAATAAAAGGCTATTACTCTGTTGTTATCTTGTTTACTAGTCTTCCCCTCATCGCCCCGGCACCCACGGCCGTCTTCCTCAGTGCATATGTACATATATGCATATAGTATGTATATATATCCACATATCCATATGCACCCAAGGTCTCTTTGGCCTGTTCGCCTCGGGTTCCCCCTCGAGCTTTGCGTAAAAGCGACGCTCCGCGTGGGAAGTAGGGGTATATGGAGGAAAGGTACAGGGTGTGGGAATGTGGGAGATTGAGAACTAAGATTGTATATGTGATGACATAGAAGGGGAGGGGGGCATTGGCCAAGGTAGCTTGGGCGAGAAACCACTGTAAAATGGACGATTACAGGTTGGTGAATAGTGAATGATGTGTAGAGGCAATGGAATATCATAAAGTTCCTTGAAGGGGGAAATGGCCGGCGAGTTGTCATGGTAAAGTGACACACCCATCCACCAGTGCCAACCAATATCAACCAAACAAAGAAAGCAAGATAAGTGTCGTCGCCATCCTCTCCTAATGTAGAAAAACTCGCCCAGTCTTTTCATTCTCCCTCTCGTATTTGCCAACTCATAACCTCACAGCCTTCTAAACTCTCTAGAGATACATGGCCATCATGTACTTGCACAGCCAAGCCAAATCCCTTGGAAATGACGAAAGAAGATGAGTGAATTTTGTGTGTAAATAGAAACAATACATTTAGTTGCCGTATCTGACGCCGTAAATGCCGTTTTTAGGCCATAAGTGCGGCTCACGGGCGAACAGGCACTGATGGGATCAACCCGCCGGGGTACACAAGGACTCCGATACAAACCCTACTGTTATGGGTGACTAGGGTTGGTCTCGGGATGTTGATGTACACCGAATGAACATGTAGATTATCCCTGGCGTCGCATATAGGGAGATGGCGGAATCAGATAGATGATGGTAGAAACCTTACTACTTGCTGTTTCAGGGTGGTGTTGTAGTTGTTTAGTAGAATCCCGACAGAAAGGTTTCGAGGGGAGGGTAGAGGAGGGGGTAGAAGAGAAGAGGGGAGGAGGGAGAAGAGAACATGTTGATGTGTGAGTGGGTAGTGGTTGATGATGTATCCTAGTTTCGGATGTGGTGAGATTGAGGGTTGGTAGGGCTGCAAGAGAACAATAAAGGGTCAGTTACGGGGTTGGGGGAACCGGAGGCAGATGACATGACTCGATGATATCAAAACGTGAATGATTTAGGAATCAGATTTTATTCAAAGAACAGACAGCACAGTGTGATGATGAGCGGACCAGAATGACAAAAGGCTGTGTCAAGACGGATCTCGGGGCTGTCTGTGAGTCCGACTGGGACGGTGGACAGAATGGAGATGGTGATGTTTAATCTCCCGGGGGGGGGGGGAGGAGTAGATTATGCGGCTGCCTAGGAGGAGAGAGAGGGAGTTTGGGAATTATCCGACTGGCTGGTGAGCTTGTTTTTGTAGGCATCTTTGTGAAAAGATCAATGGATGAAAAGCCGTTGGAGATTCGGAAGCTTCCACTCGGAAGCTTTATTTTATTATTTATTACTTAATTTTTACTTCCGAGTCCAAGATAAGCCCTCAAAATCGACAATCTAGCGCTGTGCAACCGACTAATCTTAGTACTTAAAGCAGCCTGTACGGTCCATCCCTTGCCTCGCTTTCTCTGTCTCTGTCCTTTTATCAAGCTTAAGCTGTTACCAGAGAGACACCAACACCAGAGAGGCTCACGTACACACACACACCCCCCCCCTAACAAGGAAAAAAAGAAAATACCAAGACCAACACCAGGTAAAATAAGGTTTAGGACACGCCCTCCGCCCCCAGCACTAGGCCTCTCTGAATCTTGGTTTAACCGCATTTGGGTTTGCCGGGGAGTCGGGGTCTAGTATGAGCCCGAGAGAGCAATAGCGGAGGGATTTGGGAATCCGGGAGGGCTCAAGGTAGAGCCCGGGAAAACGGCAAACTACAATAGTGAATGGGGGGGTTGTAGGGATTTTTAAAAAAAAAATTATATAGGGGGATAGGTTGTTGAGTGATGGTATGAGATAGACCTGTAAATTGTTATGACGGAGAAATTAAACTGACATTCAAATATTGCATTAAAAGACATGAAAAAGACACAAAAAAAAAAGACAAAAAAAAAGCAGAAAATAACACTGCCAAACTCATAGAAACTCGGGTCCAGTGCGAGGGAAGCGAGCCTGTTTAAATAAGAAGGCGAATTGCCAATATATTTGCCTGACGGATAGCTATATCCCCAACTGAGGGGGGACGAGGGACAGCCATTCTCGGACAAACAGCCGGCGGGAAAAGCAGATGGCTGAGATACCATCTGCTTCCTATATATCAGTGCGCGCTTTGCTCTTGCTGAGGCTGTCTGCAGGTTACCTTTGAGAATGGGGACCACACTCTTCCAAGTGAATGGAATGGCGGTCACTCATTTGTGGTGTGGGTTTTTGTAGAATCTCGGGGGATCAAAAGGGCAAAGAGTTGATTCCCTCTCTTCTTCTTTTCTTTTCGGACGAGAGAGGGAAGGGAAAAGATGCTCCGGGTGCAGCCGAGAACCCGAGTTGTCATCGGCTTCGCATCCCTATGGATACATACGTAGGCTCCTAGAAGTATTCCTCTCAGGGACCATCTCTCTCTCTCTCTCCCCCCCTTCTCTCTCCCCCCCTCGTTTATCCACTCACTATCCTCGTCCGTCAAAACATGACAATCCCCCCAAAAACAAGCACAGTGGATGCCTAAGACAGGCCCCCAATCCTAATGCTAAAGACCGTTAAACAACCCGAGGCCGTAGTACGGATGATAAATCCTATAGTGGCAAGACTCGGTATAATTCCAAAAGAAAGCTTCCGATCCTGGAGCGTATGATTTGATAAATAATACAAATGTTACACATTTCATGTCATATTCACTGACATTTACCTATAGGGTTATTCAACCGCCCCCCACGGGGCATTATCTCTTCCCGATCAACAGGCTCCCCTCCTCCCCTTCCATTTTGTTCGACTCGGCTTGTCATCAAGGGCCCCCTCGGGATACCATCCTGACATAGAGGCAAAGTCTAGAATGAATGAAGCCCAACATTCATTCATGCTGTCATCCCTATCCTGGGGCGCCATAGTATGGGGGCTCTGCCAGCTTGTGGTCCTCCTCCAGGGGGAGGGGGGCTGAGAATGAATGAGTATGATTGGGCATTATAGAGATATTTGTAAGTTGATAGGATTTTATTCACCAAGATCGCAGTATATCTTCGGCCGAAGAACGGGCCCCGCCAGTAGTAGGTAAAGATTGCCGTTATAGTTTGATGCCGGTATTTTTTTTTTCTTGATTGTTGTTGGCTTCAACTGTTGACCCAAGATATGAGATGGGAGAAGCTGTCAGCTCGGTTAGAGCGACATTTCCTTGGGTAGGCTAGATTGACACCACCAAGGGAAGATCCAAAGGCGGTGTGGATGTTGATCATGTTTTTATTTTATTTATTTTTTATTCAAGCCTCGGATCTTAAAATATGGTGTTGAAATTCCAGCACTCGGTTGCCCAACCGTGAGACTTCCAGGTCTGCCCTCAGCAAGTCAATAAGAGAGAGCGGGATAATGAACGGGCGGCGGGCACCCGGATGCTTTACCAATAGCGAGATACAGGGAGAAATTATACAGATTTATTTTAATTCTTGGAATTTTTCACGAGTATATCAAGACTTGTCAAGTTCATCTTTTCATATTTATTTTCCTTCTTTATTTTCTTCTTCTCTTTACTCCATCTCATCATCGAGGGTCCTTCTTTCTCGCCATCGTTTCGTCTCTCTCTCTCTCTCTCTCTCTTACTATACGCAACAGCAAACACACAAAGTCTTGAAGAATCTAAAACATATTTTTTTTTTCTTTTTTCTTTCAACTTTCCTTGCTCTCCGTCCTTCCTTCCCGCTTGCTTACCATTATCCTTTTCTACTTACTACTGACCCCCTCCTCTCCCTCTTCCAATACTCCTCTACTTCCGGCATATCCTAGGATACACGCCCCCCCCCCCCTCAAAGGAGTCCACAGACGCACCGAACAGCCCGACTGGACAAATAATAACGAACAACGTTTCTTTACTTCCAAGGCTTCCAAGAAGGCTTGTTATAGAAGAAGACCTTCGTTCCCCTTCGACTGGAGTCTCATTTTGCTTTTTCCATCTCCGTTCTTTATTCTTCTGGTTTTTTTTTTATATTTTTTTATATTTTTTTATATTTTTATATATATTTTTTTCTTCAAACTGGAGAAGACGACCGTTCACCTATAGAAGGTCGACCTCGCTTAATATCTTTGTCTGATTAAAAAAAAAAACAAAAAAAAACAAAAAGACCTTGTTGTCTTGGTTGCCAACAGCCTTTTCTGTATTAGTCTTTCATTGTCTTTCTTTATCAGATTAGATTCCCTCTATCTGAAACTTTATATAAAAACACACCCGCAAGATCTCGTCCTCTTCAAAGCATCACCAAAACTTTGATATTGGTAAGCCTTTTTTTTCTTTTTCTTTTTGCTTATCGAGACTCCTTTGCCTCTCTAACAAAAATACCCTCTCAGAACAATGAGTGACCCGGCAAACCTCGCCATCGGCGGGGGCCAGGACGATACCACCCTCAGTCTCCCAACCCTTGCCGGCCGTCCCGTCTCCTCCAACTCAGAGAAGCGCCTCTCTCAACCGTCTAGCGACACCGCCGGCGAACAGGGTGACTCCGACTCTGAAATTGAACGTCGCAACTCCCTCGTCCAGAACCTGGCCCGTGCCTACACCAACCAGTCCCACGCCGATGTCCACGGCAACCCCTTGGTCGCCGGCGAGGATTCCCCGCTGAACCCCGCCTCCAAGAACTTCTCCGCCAAGGCTTGGGCCAAGTCCATCGTCCAGGCCGTCCAGGACAAGGGCGGAAACTTCCGCACCTCTGGTGTTGCCTTTGAAAACATGAGTGTCTTTGGTTACGGTGAAGCCACCGACTACCAAAAATCGGTTGGTAACATTTGGCTCAGTCTGCCTGGCATGGCCCGCAAGCTTGCCGGTGACAAGGGCCGCCGTATCGACATCCTCCGCGAGTTCGACGGCTTCGTCGACTCTGGCGAGATGATGATTGTCCTGGGTCCTCCCGGTGCCGGCTGCACCACCTTCCTCAAGACCCTTTCCGGTGAACACAACGGCATCAACATTGATCCCAACTCTGGCTTCAACTACCAGGGTGTCGACGCCCACGAAATGCACACTGCCCACCGTGGTGAGGCCATCTACACCGCTGAAGTCGATGCCCACTTCCCCAACCTGACTGTCGGTGAGACTCTGTCCTTTGCTGCCCGTGCTCGTCAGCCCCGTGAGATCCCCGAGGGCACTACCCGTGCCGCCTTTGCCCAGCACATGCGTGACGTCGTCATGGCCATGTTTGGCATCTCCCACACCGTCAACACCCGTGTCGGTAACGAATTCATCCGTGGTGTCTCGGGTGGTGAGCGTAAGCGCGTCACCATTGCCGAGGCCTGCTTGTCTCAGGCTCCTCTCCAGTTCTGGGATAACTCCACCCGTGGTCTGGATTCCGCCAACGCCATTGAGTTTTGCAAGACCCTCAAGCTTCAGGCCGAGCTCTTTGGCAGCTCTTGCTGCGTTTCCATCTACCAGGCTCCCCAGGCCGCCTACGACCTCTTCGACAAGGCCCTTGTGCTGTACGAGGGTCGTCAAATCTTCTTTGGCAAGGCCACCGAGGCTCGCCCCTACTTTGAGGCCCTTGGCTTCGACTGCCCCGACCGTCAGACCACTCCTGATTTCCTTACGTCCATGACCTCTCCCCGTGAGCGTGTCGTCCGCAAGGGCTGGGAGGACCGTGCCCCAAGAACCCCCGATGAATTCGCCGCCGCCTGGAAGAAGAGTGAGTTGTACCAACAGGTCAAGGCCGACATTGCCGCCTACAATGCCGCCCACCCTCTCAACGGTCCTGATGCCGAGGCTTTCCGTTCCGCTAAGCATCAGAACCAGGCCAAGGGTCAGCGCAAGAAGTCGCCCTTCACTCTGTCCTACGCACAGCAAGTTCAGTTGACGCTGTGGCGAGCATGGAGGCGATTGGTCGGTGATCCTAGTTTGACTATTGGCGCGCTGGTCGTCAACATCATCATGAGTCTCGTCGTCTCGTCTGTCTTTTACAACATTGGCCAAACCTCTTCCTCGTTCTACCAACGTGGTGCCCTCATCTTCTTCGCCTGTCTCATGAACGCCTTCTCGTCTGCCCTGGAAATTCTCACCCTGTACTCTCAGCGTCCCATTGTTGAGAAGCACTCCCGTTATGCCCTCTACCACCCGTCTGCCGAAGCTGTTGCCTCCATGATTATGGATCTACCTTACAAGATTTCCAACACCATCGTCTTCAATCTGATTCTGTACTTCATGTCAAACCTGCGTCGTGAAGCCGGTGCCTTCTTCTTCTACCTCCTCATGTCCTTCTTGACCGTCATTGTCATGTCCATGATCTTCCGCACCATTGGTTCCGCTTCCCGCACGCTCTCACAGGCCATGGTCCCAGCCGCTCTTCTGATTCTCGCCCTCGTCATCTTTACTGGTTTCGTCGTCCCCATCGATTACATGCTGGGCTGGTGCCGCTGGATCAACTACGTTGATCCTCTGGCCTACTCCTTTGAGTCCATCATGGTCAACGAGTTCCACAACCGCCAGTTCCCTTGCGACGCCTTTGTCCCCAGTGGCTCGGTTGACTCTTCGTACGATTCCATCTCTGAATCCAACCAGATCTGCACTTCGGTCGGCTCTGTCACTGGCCAGTCCTACGTCGAGGGTGACCGTTACCTGCAGATTGCCTTTCAGTACTCGCACGCTCACAAGTGGCGCAACGTTGGTATCCTCTTTGTCTTCATCATCTTCTTTGCCGGGATCTACATGGTTTGCGCCGAGTTTGTCTCTGAGCGTCGCTCCAAGGGTGAGGTTCTTGTCTTCCGC
Source organism: Bretziella fagacearum (assembly GCA_002018255.1). Lineage (NCBI taxonomy): Eukaryota > Fungi > Ascomycota > Sordariomycetes > Microascales > Ceratocystidaceae > Bretziella > Bretziella fagacearum. Next base: position 4,072 of record MKGJ01000582.1, on the reverse strand, counting down.
CGTGGTTACAAGCCTACTGCCCTCAACGAGAAGCACTCTGAAGATCCTGAGGCCGTCCAGATGGGTCCCATGGCCACTCACGACCGTGCCACCACCACTCCCGGCGCTCCCAAGGGTACTGTCACGGGCTCCGTCTTCCACTGGGAGGATGTCTGCTATGATGTCCAGATCAAGGATGAGACTCGCCGCATTCTCGACCGCGTCAACGGCTGGGTCAAGCCTGGTACTCTTACTGCCCTCATGGGTGTCTCTGGTGCCGGAAAAACTACTCTTTTGGATACTCTGGCTGACCGTATCAACGTCGGTGTCATCACCGGTGACATGCTCGTTGATGGCAAGCCCCGTGATTTCTCCTTTCAGCGCAAGACCGGTTACGTCCAACAGCAGGATCTCCACCTCGAGACCACCACTGTCCGTGAAGCCCTCAACTTTTCTGCTCTCCTTCGTCAGCCCGCCCACGTCTCCCGTGAGGAGAAGCTCGCCTACGTCGATACGGTCATTGAGATGCTTGACATGCAAGAGTACTCTGAGGCTGTCGTCGGCGTCCCCGGATCCGGTCTCAACGTCGAGCAGCGCAAGCGTCTGTCCATTGGCGTCGAACTCGCTGCCAAGCCCCCTCTGCTGCTGTTTGTTGATGAGCCTACTTCCGGGCTTGACTCGCAGACTTCCTGGGCTATCCTCGATCTTCTTGAGAAGCTGACCAACGCCGGCCAAGCCATTCTTTGCACCATTCACCAGCCCTCTGCCATGCTTTTCCAGCGCTTCGACCGTCTTCTCTTCCTCCGTCGCGGTGGCCAGACTGTCTACTTTGGTGACATTGGTGAGAGCTCCAAGACTCTGACTGCCTACTTTGAGCGTAACGGTGCCCACACTTGCCCCAAGGAAGCCAACCCCGCCGAGTGGATGCTCGAGGTTATCGGTGCTGCCCCTGGCTCGCACTCTGACCTGGACTGGCACGAGGTCTGGAAGGCTTCGCCGGAGTGTGCTGCCGTCAAGAACGAGCTTACTCGTCTCAAGGCTGAACCCAACCACGATGACTCTGTCGATGCTTCTACCTACGACGAGTTTGCCGCCCCCTTTGCCGTCCAGCTTCGCGAGGTTCTCGGCCGTGTCTTTTCCCAGTACTGGCGTACTCCATCGTACATCTACTCCAAGTTCTTCCTGTGCACTCTTGTGTCTCTCTTTATCGGTTTCGTCTTCTACCAGGCCCCCAACACCATCCAGGGTCTCCAGAACCAAATGTTTGCCATCTTCCAGATCTTCACCGTCTTTGGTCAGCTTGTCCAGCAGACTATGCCCTACTTTGTCATCCAGCGTGATCTCTACGAGGTCCGTGAGCGTCCGTCCAAGGTTTATTCCTGGAAGGTCTTTATGCTTGCCCAGATCATTGTCGAGATCCCCTGGAACAGCCTCATGGCCGTCATCATGTTCTTCTGCTGGTACTACCCCGTTGGTCTCTACCAGAACGCGCAGCCCATGGACCAGGTCACTGAGCGTGGAGGTCTGATGTTCCTCTACATGCTCATGTTCCTCATGTTCACCTCGACCTTTGCCGACTTTATGATTGCTGGTTTCCAGACTGCCGAGGCTGGTGCCAACATGGCCAACATGTTGTTTATGCTCTGCCTGATCTTCTGCGGTATCCTTGCCACTCCCGACACCTTTCCTCACTTTTGGATCTTCATGTACCGTGTCTCTCCATTCACCTACATTGCATCTGGAATGCTTTCAGTCGGTCTTGCCAACACCGTGGTTACCTGTGCCGGCAACGAGTTTTTGTCCTTTGCCCCCACTGCTGGCAAGACCTGCGGCGAGTACATGAAGATTTACATAGACCAGAAGGGTGGTTATCTCTTGAACGAGAATGCCACCGATACTTGCCAGTTCTGCACCATCAAGGACACCAACACCTACCTGGCTTCCATCTCATCCGACTACAATGATCGCTGGAGAAACTTTGGCCTGCTATTTGCCTACTGCTTCTTCAACATTCTTGGTGCCCTGGCTGTTTACTGGCTGGTGCGTGTGCCCAAGAAGCAGAGCATCTTTGCGATGCTCTTTGGCAAGAAGAAGAAGACTGAGTAAGCGGTTAGATGGAGTTCTTTTTCTTTTTTTTTTTTTTTT
>MKGJ01000581.1:0-14218 GCA_002018255.1 Bretziella fagacearum | reverse complement strand
CCCCCCCCCCTTGCTGCCCACAATAACGCCTTACCTCTGTGTCTTGCTGAGAATGCTCAGTCTGTTGCACCTCGGTTCCGTTTATCTGTCAAATGTCGCACGCATATAGACTTGAATGCCACAGACAAACCTAGTATATTGACCGGCTTCTTCTAGCATGGGTGTCGCCTGGGGCAAGTTCATGCCCAATTATGACTTCCACTTCATGGGCGAGACTATCCCCCTCAACCCCGGAGAGTTCACTGTCAAGGAACACACTGTCATCACCATCATGACTGCTGCCGGTGCTACTGCCTCTTACGCCATTGACATTCTCCTTGCGCAGGAACTGTTCTACAAGCAACACTTTGGCTGGGGTTTCCAGATTCTGCTGATTATCTCTACCCAGGCCATGGGCTTCGGTCTCGCCGGTGTTCTCCGCCGTTTCCTGGTTTGGCCCTCGTCTATGATCTGGCCCGCCAATCTGATTTTCACCACTGTCATGCACTCGCTGCACGACCACGCTCCTTCGGACCCTTCTCTTACCAATGGTTGGAGCGTTGGCCGTTATACCTTCTTCATCCTTGTTGCTGGTGCTACCTTCTGTTACGAGTGGATTCCCCAAGTCATGGCCCAGTTTCTGCAGCTGTTCAGTTTCGCCACCTGGATCGCCCCCAACAACGTCCTAGTCAACCAGCTGCTCGGTGGCCAGACTGGTCTTGGCCTTATCCCCATCTCCTTTGACTGGTCGACTATTTCTGGTTTCTTGTTGTCTCCTCTGCAGACTCCTGCCTTTGCTATCTGGAACGTTGCCTTTGGTATCTTCATGATGACGCTTGGTTGCATCGGTCTTGCCTATGGTGGCCCCGACTACATGAAGTACCTCCCTATTTCGGCCAATGCCAACTTTGATCATTTCGCCCGGTCATACAACACTTCGCGTATCTTGACTTCCACCTTTGAGTTCAACCAGACTGCCTACGAGGAGTACTCACCCCTTATCCTGGGTCCTGCTTTTTCGTTGTCTTACAGTATGGGTTTCGCTGGTCTTGTTTCGACCATTGTGCACGTCGCTCTGTTCTATGGCCAGGACATTGTTGCCCGTACCCGCGATTTAAAGTACGAGCCTCCGGATGTCCACTACAAGATGATGCGCAAGTACAAGGAGGCCCCTCAATGGTGGTTCATGTCTATCTTTGGTATCTCTTTCGCTTTTGGTATGATCGCTTCCCAGGCTTGGGCCACTCACCTTCCTTGGTGGGCATATATTGTCTGCATCATTATTGCCGTCTTCTTCATCCTCCCTGTTGGTATCATTCAGGCCATCACCAACCAGCAGACTGGTCTCAACATCATCACCGAGCTTATTATCGGTTACATGCTGCCTGGTCGTCCCATGGCCATGATGCTGTTCAAGTCTTGGGGTTACATGACCTGCTTTAACGGCCTTGCCTACGTCGCTGACATGAAGATTGGCCACTACATGAAGATCCCTCCCCGTGTCATGTTTGCTTGCCAGGCCTTTGCTGTGATCTGGTTGTCGTTTGTCCAGATTGCCACTTACAACTTCCTCCGTAGTAACATTGAGGGTATCTGCACTACTCACCAGGCCCAGGGTCTGACTTGCCCCTACGCTCGTACCTTTTACAACGCCTCTATTATCTGGGGTGTCATTGGTCCTAAGCGCATGTTCGGTGTCGGTGCCATGTACGCGTGGACCAACTGGATGTGGCTAATTGGTGGTATTCTCCCCGTCATCCAATACGTCCTGGCCCGCCGCAACCCCAAGAGCTTCCTCCGCTACGTCTTCTGGCCTGCCATCTTTGGTGCCGCAGGCATGATTCCCCCTGCCACTACCTGGTACCTGGCCCAGTGGTGTATCGTTGGTCTTCTCTTCAACTCTTTCATCAAGACCCGCTGGTTTGGCTGGTGGACTCGTTACAACTATGTCCTCTCTGGTGCTCTCGATATCGGTACCGCCTTGTGCATCGTTGTCGTCGCTTTGAGTCTGGGTTTGGGCAGTGCTAACTTCCCTCAATGGTGGGGTAACACCGTCGTCAACAACAACCTGGACGCCGAGGGTGCTGCCGTCACCAAGACTCTTCCCGATGACGGATCGTTCATCGGCCCTTCAACGTGGATCTAAAAAGGGGATGTTTTTCTTTTTCTTTTTCTTTCCTTTTTCTTTTTATGTGTTGGCAATCGTTTTATGAAGTAATGGGGGACAACGATGCCACTAGTGGCGCATGTCGTAATCTGTATATATGTGTGAAGTAATGAGCTGAATTACTAGTACTTAGCAGTTTTCTTAATATCAGTAATGAAAAAAGGGTATCAAAGTCGTAAACTGTCTTAATGTTTAGTGATTTTTAGAATATTGTCTCTAAGTGATGTAATTTTTAAAGGGCACTCTGGTAGCAAAGTCTTAAGATTAAAATAATCGGTCGATTTATGTTGTTTCCACGTAGTTATTCGGCAATGTGTTGCAAGCTTTATCACGACATAGTGCTGCGTTTAATCGTATCCTGACTATTAGTCGTCATCGTAATCATGGTTTTTTTTTTAACGTTGTAACGATATATTATAAACATATATTAGTGCATAATGGATCAGAGATCAGATAGGTACAGTAGTCGTTAATGAATCATGCAGATATTTATTGCCTCTACAAAGAAATCTCATTTCTTGACTTATACCATGTCGTCCGTGATACAGTGCGGCTTTATAAAGTGGGTCATATAGGTTGTCCTCAGACTTTTGGTCCTGTACACAATGTATGCGACCCATTACAGTCGCGTTGTGAATGTCTGCAGTAGGCGCGTTCTCAGGTACCTACTACCATACATAGTAGTAACCTTGCACTGGTCCTTCTTCTCTTAGATTGGTAGGTTATTTTTTGACTGGCACAAGCAAATAACGAGAAAGCAAGCTTTGGGTTGCTTTTTTTTTTTGGGCTTTATTATGAACTTTGAATCTTGTGGTTTTTATTTTATGATTGAAATATTCCCAGTGTGTCGATGTTGCGGATGATCTTCCCTTTGCTCTCCCGCAAACTTGCATTTTTCCGTCTCTTTGCATTGATCTAGAGGTTGCTCGGCAGATGCCAGTTGCTTTTACATTCATTCTGTTTCGTCAACTGCCGAGTCTCACAGACCCTGGAATATCGTGATTTTTTGTTTCTCCCCGCGCTGACTTTGATACCAGCTCACAATAATTGTCAGTCCACAAACTTACCTCTCTACTCCCCATTACCTGCGAGCCTCTTCATGAATCTAACCATACTTGAGCTCCCACAGAGATGCCACCCCACAAAAGACCCAGAGATGAGTCGCTCCATGACGACGACGACGATGTCGAAGCCTCACAGTCACATAACCGGAACCACCAAGTCGATTCACACGACGATGACAACGATGATGACAACGATGATGATGATTTCACACACAGACGACAGCGGGATAACACACCACCGCGTACGCAATATGAGATTCTTCGCGACAAAGACTTTGAGCATTTACAACATGAGGAACTTGACGACCGGATGGCGACGCAGCAGGTACTAAGTCGCCCTGCGCGCTCGGGACCGAACAATGCAGCGGATAATGGAATCATTGAGTCGGTGACATGCATTAATTTCATGTGCCATACTAAACTCCACGTGGAGCTGGGTCCGCTGATCAATTTTGTTGTTGGTGAAAACGGCAGTGGAAAGAGTGCAGTCCTGACAGCCATCACCTTGTGCCTTGGTGCCAAAGCTAGCTCGACGAATCGTGGAGGTAGTCTCAAGACCTTTATCAAGGAAGGCCAGGAAGCTTCCATAATTCGGGTGCAGTTGAAAAACCAGGGCACTGGGGCCTACCAGCACGAGGTCTTTGGTGACTCTATAGTCGTCGAGCGTCATTTCAATAAGAGCGGCACTTCTGGCTTCAGGTTAAAAAACGGCACTGGCAGTCGCACGGTATCTACCAAGAGACAAGCCATTGATGAGGTTGTGGAGCATTTCTGTCTACAGGTTGACAATCCTCTAAACGTTTTGTCCCAAGACAACGCCCGTCAATTCCTCAACTCAGCTTCTCCGGCCATGAAGTACAAGTACTTCGTCCAGGGTGTGCAGCTTGAAGCTCTCGATCATGACTACAAGCTTGTTGAGGAAATCTTGGAAAACATTGAGGCTAAACTCAAAACTCACGAGGGCCATCTGAATCGCTTAAAGGTTGAAGCTGATAAAGCGCATAACTTAGCCTCTATCGTCCGTGAGCATGAACAGCTGAGACAGACGCTTCGTGAAATGAGAGTCCGCCTAGTCTGGTCCCAGGTTGTTGATGTTGAGAAGGAGGTCGCCCAGATGCAAGACAAGGTAGAGGTGCAAACTGGGAAAATCAGGCAGCTTCAGGGTTCCCTCGGTGCTACACGCTCAGAAATCGACAATTTGCTTGACCGGGTAAGAAAGCTCAAAGAAGATCGGGAAGTTGTTGCAAATGAGGCCGAGGCATTCTCTGGTGAAGTTGAAATCATGGAAGAACAATACCGAGGTATCAAGGCCGAGGTCGCACAACTGCACTCGGAGGAGCGCAATGCTCGAACCAATTGGGCAGGGGCCAAGGAGGAGATTGAGGCGGTCAAATCACAAATCAAGCAGGAACAGAAGCGTCTTAGTGCTGTCACTGGTGATGCTCGTCAGGTGAAACAGCAAGAACTTGATCAGGCCAAGGATGCCTATGATGCGAAGAAGCGGGACGCTCAGGAACTTCGCAATAGTAGACCAGATATCTTGCACAAGATGGAAGAGTCAAGACGAGGGATTCGGGACGCTGAGCGCAATGTTACAACCAAAACCCAGCAGATTAGGGGTATTGACGACGAGATCTTGAAGCTCCGTCATCACAACGGAAACTTCCTCGATGCCTATCCGCCAAATGTCAAACGCTTACTTGACGCTATTGAGCGGGAGCAAGGTTGGAAGCAAAAGCCTATTGGACCTATTGGTCGTCTAATTGCACTCAAGCGACCGGAGTGGTCCTCTATCATTGAGAAGTTTCTGGGTCAGACACCACAGGGCTTCATTGTTACTCAGAAGTTCGATATGGATCGTCTAAAGCAGCTTATGGATACCTGTCAGGTCAAGAATTGTCCAATTATCAAGACTTTCCCTCAAACTCTTGATCTCAGTGGAAAGGAGCCCAGTCCAGAGTTTGATACCATTTTACGTGTTCTTGAATTCGACAACATCAAAGTCCGTGACATTCTCATTATCAATCACTCCATTGAGCAGACAGTTCTCATCAAGAATCGTAAAAGGGCAGAAGACGTTCTTTTTTCCGGTCACTCAACTAATATCGCCGCCATTCTATCCTTCCACGATCACGCCAGCAAACGTGGAACTGGTTTGATGCTGTCATCTCGAAACAACAATCATAGCACCACTCCTATTGACCGTTTCAATGGTGCCCCACGCTTGCGCTCTGATGCTGACGCGCAACTCAAGGACCGGTACGAAATTCGTGGCCATTTGGACTCCGAGTTGAAGCAGCTTCAATCAGAGTACCAGACACTTAAAGAAGCCTTCCAACAACATCAGATTGAGCTTCAAGGGCTGGAGCGTCGTATCCGTCAGGATGAATCTGCCCAGAGAGCCGTTACTAACCGCATCTCTGATCTAGAGGCTGAGATTGATCAGTTTGATGGCAGTGATCACAAGCTTCAGCTCTTGAATCAACGACTTGAGGAGGCTGAACGATCCGAAAAGCACAATGGTGGTCAATTTGGTGCCCTGCGCGTCAAGTTTGATGAAGTCAAGGCTCAGATGGATGCAGTGGCTCTTAGAGTCCGAGTCAAACGCGAAGAAAAGAAAGAGTATGAGACAAGAGTCAAAAAGGTCGACATGCGCATCTCCAATACCAACGATGCCCTTCGTGTCGCTCAGACCAGTAAGCAGGAGATTGAACGCAGAATTGGCATCTATGACCAGGAGCTTGCGAATCTCACTGAACAATATGAGGCCAAGAAAGCCAATTGCGAAGACATGGAACGTATGGCACGTGACGTGTATCCCGAGCGTGTTGAAATGGAGGAAGGGGAGACTTTTGCGGTTCTCAATGCCAAGTTTGGCGCCCTGCGTTCCCAACTACAAAGTGTCATGGACCGTCTTGGAGACACTGCGGAAGCCATCTGTCAGCGTGAAGCTGAAACGATGGAAAGATACCAGAAGACGAAGGACCTCATGGAGGAACTTGTCACTATGCAGAAGCTTATGCGTGAATCACTAGCTGACCGTATTGAACGGTGGCGATACTTCCAACGGCATCTTTCGGCTCGTACTCGCGTCAACTTTTCGTATCTATTAAGTGAACGTGGGTTCCGTGGGAAGATGATCATTGATCATCGGTCCAAGGTGCTCGCCTTGCAAGTTGAGCCGGATGAGCACCGCAAGATTGGTAAGGGTCGGAGTACCAACACACTATCCGGCGGTGAGAAGTCGTTCTCATCCGTGTGCATGTTGTTGTCGATCTGGGAGGCTATGGGATCTTCGATTCGGTGTTTGGATGAGTTTGATGTGTTCATGGACAATGTTAATCGTGCCATTAGTACGAACATGCTGGTAAGTTTATTTTGTTTGATGGGTTATAGAATTTCTTTTGCTAACCTTTGTTGCAGATTACTGCTGCTCGTCGTTCTGTTTCGAGACAGTATATTCTCATCACACCAAACGCTATCGAGAGTCGTGCGGAATTAGGCAAGGACGTCATGATTATTCGGTTGACTGATCCTAGACAGCGGCAGATTACGCAGATGATGTAATAATCATGAACGGGGTATTCGTTATTTTAGGTTTGGGTTCTATCTACGGCGTTTGGGTTGGTTAGGTTCATAGGAGGCGTTCTTTGACCGGGTGACATATTGCGATATTCCCAGCATGACTGTTCAATCATGGTATGTTTTTATGTTAATTTAGCATTGTCTAATGATTGGATTTTGTCTAAAAATAATACTTGATAATGATACATCAGGGCTCCTACATTCAAGCCCCGTTTTCTTTAAACACAGCATTCCCTCAAAAAATTATTATGAAAGCCTCGTATGACAGTCCTTAAGTAGATCACGCCCGTCATTGTATCCCAAAGCCACATAATCCCACCACCTACACACGCATACCCTTACTCCGCAGGACATTCAGCGCCGCACTGGCCGTAAATCCGGCATACTGCCCCACGGCGCCCATAATCCAACTCATCGACGAACTCTCCCGCAAGCGACAGTTAAGGAAATGGCGTGTCTCGTCAAACTCGGGTGACCGGTCGTTGGTCATGAAAAGTTCTGTCGAGGCGTAGATCACGCTGAGGGAGCTGCGCTTAGTATACCACGAGGGGTCGACCGATACATCTCCAGCAAGGAAGTAGATTTCATCGGTAAGGGAGGCGAGTTCTTTGATAGATTCGGGGAGGTAGGAAGGTTGAGCCATTAGTGCGAGGGCCTGTGGGAGAATCACTGTTAGCCGTCCCGGTCATCCAGTTCGGGATAATGATGTCGCAATCTAGGAACCCTGGTAACTTACATCCTGCCACTTGTGAATCACCTCCCGGTTTTCCATCAATCGCTCCCATGTCAATCTTTCCACTCTCTCATCAACGCCCACTGGCTCCCCTTCCTTGAATATCGTCTTACCCTTCTCAGCCAACGCCAACCGCTTCGTCACCAAATGGTACCGCACCAGCGCAAACGCCCCATCCGCAATACCCGCCGTCGTAATCTCAGGGAATCCCGCGTCACACGCGCCCGCAGACAGCGCGGCAGTCGTGAAGCCGTGCTCGGGGATGTGCTTATATGCGGACTGTAGGATCTTGGATTCCGTGGCGTTGAAAGGGCGGACCGGGGATGGGTGGTCGTAGGAGTGGTAAAGACGGATAGTAGGAATAATGAGGCGGGGGATATGGAGGATGGCCAAACGGAGAGCCGGTCGGCGGATGATAGTCATCATTTTTTTGGTGGTTGTTGGGCGCTTTTTTGTGGAATTGTGAGATGATTTAGTGATGGGACGGAAGCAACGGTGGAAATGGGCCGTGTTTGAAGCTTCTTCGTGTGTTGTATTTAGGGTTCAACCCTTGTATTATTAGGATTAAGAGAAGCAGGGTGGAATGGAATGTGATGGAGATGCAGATGAAAGATTAGAATTGATGTAACATTGAAAATCGTAGGGTAGGACACCCCCCTGAACTACAGCTTGACAATATGGTTAGATATCGTATAGTTAAGTTAGGGACCCAAGCGCCACAAGACCCAGCATAATACTGGCAGGGAACTAAAGCACCTGCATGTTTTTATTTTTATATTTTATATTTTACATTTTTAAAAATTTTTTTTTTTTGCAATACGAGAAGTTACATCAAAATATTGTAATATGCGGGGCGGGACTGCCATCAAATATGAATGCAGGTTGGTAGGAAGCTGTAGGAAAGTGGAGCTTGCAGGAAACCTGTCACAGTTTAATTTAATTTGATAGGTTTTTATATATATATAAATGGGGCTAATTTTGTTGTGCTGCAAAGCGTGGACAAAAGTGGAGACATTGGAACTTTGTCAGCCTTGCACTAACTAACGGAAGTCCCTTTCTAAAAAAGAGATATGCTTGGTCATAGGGCCAAATGTAGCCTTGTCTGGGTCACAGCAACAAACGCGCCAGAAATCGCGGTCCTAAATAATTTTCGTGCTTACAGGCGAGGCTTTGAATAGTTTCTTCTCCTTGACATCATCAATCAATTGTGTGCTTTGTTTTTACTTTTGCTCATCACGCTTACATTTTATTGAAGCGAAGTCTCTTTGATATTCACTTTCTTTGTTGTTTTTTGCCTTCTCTCTCTTTATTTCGTTTGATCATTTGCTCAACGCGGATTTCTGTCAACTGCAGCTCAAAGGTGAGTGAGTTGTTTATTATCCAACTCGATCAACATCGTACCCCTTTTCATATGCTCTATTTGTGTCACGGAATTGGACGGATGAGCATGGACTTATGAGTGTGAGTGTGTCTTGCACAAGGTCGCAAAGCATAGCACAGCGCAGCACGGCACAGTATAGCACAGCACAAGCCAGATGGGATACTTTAAAACATAAAGCAGCTTGCATGCTACATGCGAGGTTTTTGCAGCTTTGAATTCAAGATGCAACATTACATCTGAGGGATTGCTTCACAAAGGAGGCTTTTGTTTTGTCATCGTTGCTGTTGTTGTTACTGTTTCTGCTGCTGCTGCTGTCACTATTTTGGCGGATCTATTCGTGGGCAGTCGGTCGGTCGATTGGTCGGGTTCACTATTGCGCTTGGTTCGAGGGCTTACTGGTTTTATGGGCTGGTCTGGTCTGGTCTACATACGCACACATATACGCACACCTAGATGTGTCGGGGGATGGTTAGCCTTGCTTGTGTGCTTGCTTCGGGGGATCAGGAGGTTGCGTGGCATATTGGCATCTCATGGGCTTGACAGACATATACTGGAGTAGTGGTACAATACTCTTCGTGGGACTCGATGGCAACGACTGGCGAGATGTGCGGGGTTTGTGGGCTGGCAATATACTGTCGGTCCCAGCTCTGGTCTTGGTCCGTGATGCCACGAGGATCGCAGGTGTATCAGTCCGGCTCTCACAGACTGAGAACAGTCAGTGCGGGCCAGTTTTCCTTCTATACCAAAACCATTATGAACCTTGACAAACCTGTTACCATTCTTACAACATCTGTTATCAAAGTCTGGTGTTTATTTCCTTATTTCTTGCGTGTCGTTTCGAGTGTGTCCCGTTGTTCCATCTTCCCCGCCCTTCCTTGACATTTTGACGTCGATCCGATGGCGGCCGATGCTGCTTGGAGAACGCAGATTTCTTAGGTTGTAATGGCTCCACAGTCCATAGGTCCATTTTGCTCAGCAAATCTCTGTATGATCTGCTTCGCCACTACCCCCCCCTCCCCTGTTTACTCGCCTACTACGCTGGCTGTTGTCCATTGGCACACTGCACGCTCCTTTGGCCTCGAGCTTGCATACAGAACGTATATCATCCATGTTTTTTCAAACATCCAATGCAGTCTTATTATGCTTCTAGTATGCTGGGCAGTGGCGGAGTTTGGTGTATTCTGAGCTGTTAGGGGTCCCAAAAGTCTCAGTGTACCTGTCGAGCGATGTCGTCTGCGTAGAGCGAGGGCGGGATTCCTGCTCGTGTTACACTGACCGGGTGTTTCTCAACGACGGCCTTTTCTCCAACCATGTTGAATCTGTGCCATTCACCCGTTCTATGCTTGTCTCGTTTTCCTCTAGAGTTGCCTTTGCAGTCGCTTCACCACTCCCCCCCTCTCTCAATTAGAACGCCCTAGTCGGACACTGTAGCTGGCTCCAAAGTTTCATAGTCTGAAGGCCCATTGAGCTTGTGCTAAGTGATCCAAAAGATTGGCAAGTTAGTGGCTTGTTCTGCGTCTTTGGCTTGGGCTTTCTCGCCACGGCAGGATTTTCTAGGGCCATGTTTCCTCTACAGACATTAGCTATTTGGAATCTTGTCAATTGTAGAAGCAAGCCTCCATGCTATAGCAACAGACTACAGCGAAACTAGTAGAACATGGCTTGCTTCTAGCTCCACTCACCTCTCCCTGGCTACATCTTTGCGTCGTTGCATGCATGCTAGTATGCACAGGATAGGCACACATCACCTATCACACACACATGAACTGCGCATATAAACTGTCTGCACGTAGACTGCAGATACTGCTGCAGTTGTTGGTCTTCAGCGGCTCGCTTTATTAAGAAAGTACATGCGTCTGCTGCAGTTTGATGACCACTTTTATATTCTGAAGCACTTCTATTTACAGCCGCCGCATTCTTACATTCACCAAACTCTCTTCTCTTCCCACCGTCTCTCTGTCTTCCTTGCCCACTATGACGACCTGTTTGATTGACCCATGCAGCCACTAACAATCTTATACAGTAATCTGACTCTAAGCCCGAGTTTTCCTTCGTCCGTCGCTATTATCCCTCCTGCGTCGTATTAATCCTTTCCCTCCGAACTTCGCCAACTTGAACAGTTTGTGGACGTTGCTGTTATTGCTTATTGCTTGCTCACTTTAATACACCGCTGTCTTTCTTTTGCCACCGTTATCCACCATGGGTAAGTCATATCCCTCCACCTCTATATCTACGTCGTTGGCTTGCCCTCTGTCATTCATTTCCGGTACATTTCCTCTCCCCACTTGCTGGCCCAGTACCTTGGACTTCGGACGCATCCACTCTCTGATCTAGTTGTTCTGCTCACCCTGCAGTCCGGCCAGCTTGACTCGCGTGCTACTCTTGCCAGGCCAAGCTGCACACGATTTGCATAACAGCCGCTGCAAGTTGCAATCCCGGCACCCAACAATCATACTCATTGCTACTGTTATCTGATCATTGCTACTCTTGGTTCCTGCACCGTATAATGCCGCCGCAATGCACGAAGATGCAATGCACTGCATGGCTGCACACCACCCATATCTTCAGCATGTTGCGGATACCTCCATCCATGGGCTTGTCCTTCTTGGAAACCTCTTCATTGCAGTTTTGTGTGTACAGCCATACACCTACCAAAAGGGCACTGCAACCTGAGTGACGTGTTATTTCTGACCCCTTCATTCCCCTACATGCGTCCCGACGCCACATTTGTCTTTCTATTGGCCGTTCAACGATCACTATGACATATGTGGACCACCAGAAGCATCGGCGGGTCACTAGCTCTGGTTGTCATTGCTGGGTATGACAAGTGTTGTTTTAGCGGTTCCCTTTATATTCTGGACTACTCCATATATATAGACCTTAGCTGGTTCTATTTTTTTTTGACTTTGCTATGAACTAGCAACTCTTACCCAATTCTCCTTCTATACTTCCACTTCACTTCGTTTTGTTTGAACCCCGCAGCTTGTATCTTGATCACCTTGTTCTCCAAGTGTGATTTTGATGATAATTGCCTGTGTGTTCTCGCCCCTACTTCTGCCCCATCTATTTCCCCCCTTCACTGCCAAAGCTTTATCCAAAAGGGGAACCATTATAATGCATATCGACTCAAGTCCTCGTTACTCGAGTATTTTCTCTGCCAGCGCACAATATATCTTGCTGGCTAGCTGATTCTGGAACTGGGTTTGGCCGGCTTAAACCCTACCACGACAGACTCGGGGTCTCGCTATACACAATTCCGGGCACAGTTTCGGAGACGAAGTTTCGTTTGCCGGTTGTTATGCACATCACATCCTTGGCTGAATCGGTGCCCCTCTTTAGTTGGTACCTTGACGTCTCATAAAGCTGACTAGTCCTTCGGCACCCGTTGGGGCTTCCTGGCACGGATATTCCCTAATAAAAACAACATCCTACTTCCCTGCTACTAGCATTTGCAGTGTTTCCGTCATACCTTTATGACCTCGTGGTCGTGTTCGGTTGACATATCCGCAGCTTGTACTGTTACTTGTTGTACTTGCACATTCACACACCCTTGCGCATACATGCCGTACACACATATCTTTGGTGGGCTTTTGCCCTCCATTAATACCATCTTATTCATCCGGTGCACTTACTGTCTTATTGCAACTCTATTGTGGATTGCTACTCGATTTCATATCAGATGTGTGCGTGTGGCTTGAAAGGGTTCTTGTCGGACGCAGAGTTTTTATTTTATTTTATCACATCCTCTACTTTCATCACCTAGATATTTGTATCTACAACCTCTTACCCAGACGTTCTCACCCAAACCGCATTAACTGTTACGTTTGCTTCTCACAACGCCCTCGTTCAACAGTCTATATTCAAAGCAATCATTATCTGTTTGGCTTCAGCCTGCTAACAAAATTCTTTCTTCAGCTGACTCTACCGACAACTACAGGCCTGTAAGTTTACTGAAATTTTACCCTATATCATCTCACTTTGGTGTCGTGGCCTTTAGCTCTGCAAACATCTGTGCTCTGCAATGCGCGTCTCTTTTTTGAACAGGTAAACCAATGAGGTAGATGAAAACGATCCCTGCATTTCGAGATCAAGCGTTTGGGTCGACGTTTGTCAACATTATCTCGTTTAATTGTTGAAGCGGTTGCTCGGTCTGTTGACTTTGCCGGTTAACCGTATTTTGGCTTCTTTTTATTCGTGTCCCTTGTTAGGCCGCTCAGTCTCCTTTTGCTGGCTTTACCAGCACCGATCGCGTGCCTAGGGAGTATTTATCATTTTACCGAGAAGAGCACGCATTGCTGTAGCTTGCACCTTGTTCGCCATTGCGCCATTGCGCCATTGCGCCCTTGTGACATTGGCCTTCCACCATTCTGTTCCTTTGTGAAACGACAAGATGACTTACTTAAACCAGTCGGCTCCTATCGATTCTCAACGCGAGAGATCACGCTCTCCTCGTCGCGGCCGTTCTCGCAGCCCCTGCAGATCCGGACGTCGTCGGTCCTTCTCCCCCCGTAGTCTCTCTCGTGGTGACCACAGTGAGAATCGTGACGATTATCGCCGCAATCGCGACCGCTCCCCTATGCAACAGGGTGCCCCTTCGGGCGCTGGCGGTTCTGGCCCCAGCAACTACGGTGGTCAGACCTCTAACAACAGATCCTATGACGACGCTCGTCCATCGCGGGACACCATGATTAACAACATGCGCGACTCTTCGCAGCAGGACCGTCGTGTCTACGTCGGTAACCTGGCTTATGATGTCAAGTGGCATCACCTCAAGGATTTTATGCGGCAGGGTAAGTGCATTCTTGAAGTTCCTGGACCACATGTTACCGCGCACAATATACTAACCTGAGTTTTCACATCTAGCTGGTGAGGTTCTTTTCGCCGATGTTCTGCTGCTGCCGAATGGAATGTCGAAGGTGGGCACAATAATCTGATGGCTTGGATCTTGGTCTATGGCTCCCCCTTACATATCCCCCCTCCCCCCTTTTGGATTTTGCTTTGATGGAATTGTTGGATTGACGGGTTGGAACTATTGTTCTGTGGATGTTGTAGGGATGCGGGTAAGTTTCTTCCTTCCAATGTACCCTTGCGGCCACCTCACCCCGCTCCGTAGCACACTACTAACATATTCTTGGCAGAATTGTGGAATATGCCACTAGAGAACAAGCGCAAAATGCCGTTCAATCTCTGAGCAATCAGAACCTAATGGGCCGTCTGGTTTACGTTCGTGAGGTAGGTTCTTTTTTCGGATATAGTGATTCACTACGTTTAAGACGACACATATACTTACATTTCTTTTTTTTTTTTTT
>MKGJ01000579.1:0-14431 GCA_002018255.1 Bretziella fagacearum | reverse complement strand
ACTATAAGCTCTGCCACTACACACTCCCCACTACACACTCATCACTATACACTCATCACTACAAGCTTTGCTACAATCTATTTCTAATTATCCTTCGAGCTCTGCCCCGATATGCACCTCTCTGCAGTCTGCTGTCCCATCATCTTCTCTTCTCTTGTCAGCCTAAAAGTCTAGTCCACTCTCTCTCTCTCTCTCCTCCTTCTCTCCTCTCCATCCACCCCCCCTCCTTCTTCTTGGCGCCTCATTCTTACATCTGAACCCAATCCATCCCGTGCGTCCTCGACCATCGCTTATTCTCACTTCAACCCCGTGCACACGTATCCTCCCAGTACTTTCTTGATTGGAGGTCACGCTCACAATGTGCTGTTGTTGTGTCAGCCCAACGCATATTCCCAGTGTCGGGCTGGCGGGCTGGTGGAAGAGGCACTCGTAAAAAAGAAGAAAAGCCAGACAGAGTGGGCAGACAGCAGCAGCAGACAGCAGCAGCAGCAGCTTACTATTATTGTGTACACTCTATCCCCTCCCTCCCCCTCCCTTTGGGCCTCACTTTGTAGCCTTTTTTTTTTTTTTTTTTTTTTTCTTCTTCTTTTTTCTTTCTTTTTCTTTCTTTTTCTTGTGCCGGTAACCTAAACAACCAGTGGAAACATGGTTCGATCAGGAAAATGGTGGTATTCGAAAACTATCTTGCATCCCATCTATTTCTGCCGTCTGCTGCTCTCTCCGCTCTCTGTCCACAGCCTCATTACTTGGACGCCTGGTCAGCAGTCATACATGACGCAAAGGGTTGGTAGGGGACAGTAGGTACTTTGGTACTTGTTCCCTGTACTCTGTACTCTATCTCTATACTCCATCTCTGTACTCTATCTCAATACTCCATCTCTATACTCCATCTCTATACTCTATACTTCGTTCCAACCACTCAGGGACAGACATAGACACCGCTATGTAGTAATGGAGGACGCCCCTGGTTTGGTCATCGTTCAGACAAAGGAAAGGCCTCTGGTGAAGCAGGTCATCTAGACATCAACGACAACACGACATGGACAGATTATCAGAGAAGGAGAAGAAAAACGAAGCAATCCATGGCACATCGGCTTGTCTAATTCCTCCTCCTCCTCCTCCTCCTCCTCCTCCTCCTCTTCATATTGAGGCCTTCTTTTTTTTTCTTTTTTTTTTTTTCCCTTCTTCACCGCCTTGACACGTATATCTCCCCCCCCTCCTACACCAAGAAAAAGAAAATACACAATCTGAATCTGCAGTCCTCCATGGTCCTCTATGGTCCTCTCTACCCACCCTCTTCTTCTTTACCTCGTATCTGCTGGTCAGCGCACCCTGCAGCTATCCCGTCGCCCCGTTCCCGCTAGTTTGATCCCTTTCCGTCCCCATTGATTCCATATCTCGTTTTTTGTGTCCTACTTTTTGTCTCATCATTGATACACGTTTCTGTTTTTATCTATCTCTTCTTCCTCTCCTAGCCGCCGTTCCCTTACAAAATGACAAAATAGTTCCTGTTCCGGTCAAGCAGCTGAGGCCAGCTATGCACAGTCCAAATCGCACATGTATACATACCTATATGCATATGTACATATGTCTCTAGTCGCCTCCTCTGCCGTCTGCTCTGCCGTCTGCTTGACCAACCCTCCCCACCACCCTACCTTGATCATCCAATCACAGTGACCTCATATATCCCCAAAGGTAGATGCCCAAAAGGTAGATCCCAAAAGTCCCTCTCTCCCTTTCCCTCTCCCTAACGAGGCTTATCCTTCCTGTATTCAGACAATTTGTCGTCTACATTCTCACTAATTCTTGTCCACACTCTTCATCTCCCAGTACACACCCGTCCTGTCTAGACCTTTCCTCCTCCCTCCCACCCTTTTCCCTTCTCTCTCTCTCTCTCTCTCTCTCCTTCTCTCTCCCTCTCCCCTTCTCTCTCTCTCTCTCCCTCTCTTCGGCCAACACACAGCCATACGTGTAGTGTAGCCCACCAACATCTCCCCCAATCTCCTGATATTTCTGGTTCCCCACTCACAAACACCCAACAGACATCAACGCATCTGCTAATTCTCGGTGACGAGCCTAACCCTGTATGGGTCCAGCTAATAACAAAGCAGATCAGATTTTGTTGTTGTTGCCGTTGTTGTTGTTGTTGCCGTTGTTGTTGTTGTTGTTGTTGTTGTTGTTGTTGTTGTTGTTGTTTTTCTTTCTCTTCGTCAGCCTTGAACCGAGAGATCCGAGCCGATGGTGGAGAAGACAACGGCCCAGTCGTGAGGGGGGGGACAGATATCATAGGTTAGGCTGTAGACCATCTGAAGCGAAATTTGCTGGCGGTAAGAGAGACGAAAAAAAAAAAAAAAGGAAAAGGAAAACTGGTGGGGTGATGTAAGAGCATGGTGACGAGTGGTCTAGAACTTGGGGGAGATTGAGCATGACGGAATTTGGCATGAAACTTGAGAAAGCCTGGGATACGCATTCGAGGTCATCACGGCACTGATACAACACAGATGCAGATAGCAGCATGGGATGGTACTGAGCATGGATACAGAAAACGCATGGGGGCAGATAGCAGCATGGCACTGCAAGTACAGTATGGCACTGATAGCAGCACGGATGCTGATATTACACTGCTGTCATGTCTGCTGTCACCTCCCTCTGCTGCCATCTCTGCTGTTTCCAACATCTCCCAGGATCTCCCCCATCTGTCGATCCATTGCCATCTTGGTCACTCTCGCGCCCCCCCCTCCCTTGTCTCCATTTCTCACTCATTAACCCGGCTGATTATCCCAGCTGATCATCCCAAGCCGCGCTATGCGCTGTCCTATCAGCTATGAGCAACCCCAACGCCTATACCCTTCGCCAATTGTTATTTCCTCCATTATTGCTGCAAAGTATAGGCATATATGACGGACGCGCGGGGGAAAAAAAGAAAGAAAAAGAAAGAAAAAGAAAGAGAAAAACGCCACGATGTTGGTGATTGGTGAAGAAGGATGTGCGTTGGCGGCACGGAGAAATCTGTAGATGGATAGCAAAACAGACGGATAGCGATTGGGGATGGTTGGGTAGTTGGAGTAGTCGATAGTCGTCGATCCAAGGTCATCAAGAGGGATAGCTGTAAGGGTTAGAAAATGGTGCTACTGATCATTGATGACTAAGCATTTAGGTTCAACCTGGGGTAAATTAACCCTAGACATGGTCAACCCTGACGATGTTATTTGGCTTGTAATTCGTTTGTATCCCCGTTGAGCAGTCGCATTCAATCGCTGAATCCCGAATAATTAAATCAACTATCCTTGGTACTTTTGGAATCTCAGCCAAGAACGCAACTGAGTTATTCCCTCATCTCTCTGTCCTCCCTCCCTCTCCTCCTCTGCCCAGAGATGACGGAGTAATTTTACCCAACCTCGGGGATATTCATAATGTTTAGGCTCAATTTGAGCTCTTGGTCGGGCGCCAGGGATATTCATTAGAAAGATGTACACACACACACACACACAGAGAGAGAGAGACAGAGAGACAGACAGACATGGAACCAAATTCAAAGTCAAGTCATCTCCGCCTTTTTCCCCACACAACCACTAGCATTGAGGCAACAATTGAGGAAATAGATATAATATGGCCATGTTCAATAGTAATAGTAATTATGGTGAAAAAAACAAACCAAAAAAAAAAAAAAAACGGCCTGATGAAAAACTTGGACTGTAGAGAGAGATACCCCATCTGTAACGCTTCTCCTCACTTCCCAAAACCAAACCCAAGTATCTCTTTACAGATGGGGAATGGGATAGGGTGACATGAGAGGATGGAGAAGTTGGTGGGTTGGGTTGGGTGAGGATGAGGGGGGAGTTCTAGGTCGATAAAGACCCTCGAGGAGGGGGACGTGAGAGGGGATATGAGGGTGGATGTGAGGAGAGATGGACGTGAGGGGCGAATGTGAGGAGAGATGGACGTGAGGGACGAATGTGAGGAGGGATGTGGCAATGGAGATGGTGTTGGTTCAGTGAGAATGGGAGTGTTGGTTCAGTGAGAATGGGAGTGTTGGTCCAGTGAGAATGGGAGGGTTGGTTTGGAAGTGGTGTCCTGGTGAGACTAGAGTGTCGATGACACCGTTGAGCAACCAAACCATAGCGATGGCCATATGCCGATAGGCCAGACTAAAGGTTGGGATCGGGCTAGTGTCGATGGAGTTGTTGTTGGATGGGGGGGGGACTAGGAGATAATGACAGCTCTTGACAGCTGTAGGTTAAAAGATTGGCTGACAAAGGACCGTTGACAGCTGGCGCACAGACGTAAAACAAGGGATAACCCTGAGTCCCCACAGACCCTTTTTACAAAAAAAAAAAAAAAGTTGTCAGACTAGATAACCCTACCAATCCTTTATAGGAACTCTGGGATCTAAATGTGTAAGGGTTCAACCACTATTATAGTAAGCAGCAAAAAAATGACAACGTCAATGAACAAAGTCATCAACATCACCGACTACGACATGTTTTTTTTCTTTTATTTTTTTTATTTTTATTTTTCCCTTCTTTCAGGTCCTAACAACATTGATGTAAAATCAGAATCTTCCAGTCTTATCTCCAAAACCAAATAATTTTTTTTTTTTTTGTCTCTCTTCTACCGAATCTGGCTTCGGGCTTCATTGCCCTGCCGTCCCCCATATGCAGCTATCCCAAAACGGGTTCAGTATGCTGCACCAAAACTTGTCGAGCCTGAGCCTGAGCCTGAGCCTGAGCCTGAGCCTGGTTGACTCTATTTGAGAGATTTGACTCTTGACTCCATTGAGAGGAGGCTTTTACTGAGAGAGAGGGCTCGACAATTCCACAGAGACTTACTCCATTAAGAGGGGCTTGCGGCTGCGAAATCCCCCACCGCAACAAATCATATGCCGACAACGACAGAAATCTAGCCTGACGTAAAAAAAAGCCCAATCCCCTCTCCAAGTCCGTCCGTCCGTCCGTCCACCCACACCATCCCCAACCGAACCAAAACCTCAACACACCCACCCGTTCGGCGTCATACATGTAAACGAGAAAACCTAGCCAGAAGTCGCAAGAAAACCACGAAAATCCCGCATCATCACATCACCACATATGAAAACACCAGCACCCTCATGTCCCGTCTCTGTCTGTCTCTCTCTCTCCATCATGTAGTCATCCGCAAAAGGAACTCCGACCACATTATCTTTTCCTCCATTATGACTACCCATCATTGTTCGGCAAACTCCTCCTAGTCCGCCGTGGCAGCCGACATCCCGTAGCCGCATCCAGACATTCTTTCCCCCCTCCCCTCTCCCCCTAGAAGGATACTCACATATTATTTGGACAGAATCCACAAGTGTTGATGCTTTGGGATGACGGGGCCAGTATCCGCGTCCGCATTCAGCATGCAGCAGAATTGTAAGTGTGGGCTCAGGTTTGCTCCTGTGCTCTGTCTTACTCTGTCTTACTCTGTCTCTGTCTCTGTCTCTCTCTGTCTGTAGAGGCTTACAAGTCTAAAAAGCCTATAGTAGGCATACTCTTTTCCAAATCGGTCAGCAGGCCAACTCCTTGTCTGTGCCCCTCCTCTTCCACCATGCCGGCCACTTACACACCAACCCACCTTGTACTGATACTAATCAATTGTATATTAGGAACATTGTAAATCTTACATAACCCCCCCAAAGATCTTGACCGCCTCGTCTCTCTCTCTCTCTCTCTCTCGGACCACAACAACAACAGGAGGAACCCTTACTGCCTCTATCTCCCTTGTCAGCAGCCCGCAGACAATAGACAATAGACAATAGACAGCAGCAGTAGCAGCAGCAGCAGACACACAAGCGGCCTCTGTATCTGCTTTACTCCAGCGAGTTTCCCCCCAAGTCAAAAACAAGAACAACTTGAACAAAGAGAGGACTTTCCTACCTACCTTGCAATACCAGGCTTCCCCCCCTCAAGGTCCAAAGAAAAAAACATAAAGTGTCCTCGTGATCCTCGCTATAGCCATTTGCGGACGGGCCCTTGACCGAAGAAGAACCGCTGCCCCAAAACCGGCCTTTGTTTCTTTTCTCTCAAATCCTGCCTGCATCATTTGACTGCTGTTGTAGACAGTCTTACACTCCAGATTGGATTCTCCGCGTATCACAAGAGAACGCGGAAAACACTGGCAGTCAACGGGGTCATCTTGGAGGTTATCGTTCTGTATATTTTTTCCGCCTATCAGCCTCTAAACAACGGTCCTGCATCTGCGGCCACTTGTGGCTTTAATCTTTTGCTTCTGCATGAAGCCTAACGAGTCCCAATATTCTTTTTCAAGCTGGTTTTTCTTTTCTCTCCTCCTCCCAGACTTCTCCTCCTCCACTCTCCTCCCCAGACTTCTCCTCCTCCACTCTCCTCCCCAGACTTCTCCTCCTCCACTCTCCATCTTCCTCTCCCTCAGACCCTTTTCATCAAGGGAATCCCCGGCCCGACCCTGTAAGCTTGCCCTGAACCCTGCTAACAGTTGTACCTGACAAGCATAGACTAGAACTCCTCTCTCTGTCTCTGTCTCTCTGTCTCTGTCTCTCTCTCTCTCTCTCTCTCTCTCTCTGTCTCTCTCTGTCTCTCTCTATCTCTCTCTACCTCTCTCTCTGTGTCTGTGTCTCTCTGTGGAAGAACAACGCCCTGACTAACCGATTAATATTCCTAGGGAATAAGGAATAAAAAAAAAAATTAATAAAAAAAAGCTTACGTTTTTAGGCTGGTTCAGGCTTCAAACACAACCCCCCCCTTGCAAATAGAAGCGCTCCACTAAAAAAACCTAAAGCAAAATGGCCGCCGTCACCACTTCCACCGAGGCCGTCACTTCTTCTCAAACAGCCGCCGCCTTGAACTCTTTTTCCACTTCTTATACTACAAATACCACTTCCCCCTCTTCTTCCCGGCTTCCGCCTTTTACATTTCCACTACGACCCTCTGGGAATTACCACTTTGTTACCGAAGCTCCTCCTCCTCCTCCTCCTCCTCCTCCTCCTCCTCTTCCTCCTCTTCCTCACGGTAACTTTGTCGACACTTTTGCCGCCGTTTCGCCAGAGCATGAACACGAGCACGAGCGCGAGCGCGATCTCGATTTTGTTCCCGCTACTATAACAACTACTGCAACTCCTATTTGCGGTCTTTCTTCCACTCTACATTCGCGCCCTCAGTCGCACTCTCAGTCGCACTCTCAGTCGCAGTCGCAACCTCGTCATTTCCATCACCACCATCACAACCCAAACCACCACACTCACAACCACCATCACCCTCAACAATCGCCGCGCCTACTTACCCATCACTACCACCACCCCTACCCCTACCCACAGCTCTCGTCTCCGCTGTCTTCCACCTTTTCGCAATTCTCCTCCTACCCCTACGATTCCACCACCACCACCACCACCACCAATACATCCGCCACCATGCCACCATACTCCGGCGATCCTGGCTCCATCGGCTCCAAATCCTCCCACATCAAGCTCTATGCTGCCTTGCGGCACATGGAAGCCCAAACCACTGCCGTGCGCGAAGCATGGGAGGCCGAGCGCAGATACCTCGAGGCGAACCGCGCTCGCGCCGAACAAGTCTACCGCGAGGAACGCGCCATCATGGACGAGCAGACTGTCCTCATGGAGCAGGAGAACGATGCATTGGCCACCGAGGTCTACCACCTCAAGATCCGCATGCGCCAATTGGAAATGGAAAACGAACATCTCCGCCACCGTCAAAGGGGCTCCCACGACCAACCAGACCTCACCATTGTCGACACTGCCCTGGAAAACCTCCGTGGTGGCGCCTCCTCTGACCAGTCGCCCTCTCTTCCCGGCAGCGGCGCCATGACTGTCCGACCACCCTTTAATCGCGGAACCTCCTCTCTCCTCTCTCCCGTCCCCTTCCAGGGACCAACCGCCCCCAAAGACTTCCTTGCCTCTACGCGTGCCTCGGCCCCTGCCATGCCAGTGCCGACTGTCGACGTCCGGGAGATTCATCCTGAACTCGAGGGAATCCCACTAAAGACCTCGGCGCTCAAGTCACCCACATTTAGAGACTTTGGTCCTGTGACAACGAGCCCCGTGCTGGCGGCCCCCCCGCTACATGATGCCATTACAGATGCCATTACAGATGCCATTACAGATGCCATTACAGATGCCATTACAGATGTCATTACAGATGTCATTACAGATGCCAGTGGCCTAGACGACGAGACGGATCTGCGCTCAGAGGCCCCGACAGAAGGCGAGCCGCCCGTCATGTTGACCGCGCATGAGTCCTTTAGATTGCGCGTTCATGCAGGGCACACCCCGAGTCATTCCATTTCAAACTTTACCACATTTACCGCCGCGACCGGTAGTAGCACCTCTGGTGTGGACACTACAGGCGGTCCCACCCCAGGCAATGGCCCTGGCGACGAACACATTCAAATGTACGCGCCCGCCGCCGCCGCAATGGGAGGCCCCACCATCTATGACGTCTGCCAACCCACCACTACCACTACTATCCGACACCCCTTTTGTGATGCCCAGACGGCAACGCCCCCCCCGCACGCCCTGGACAAGGACAAGGAGAAGGACAAGGAGAAGGACAAGGAGAAGGAGAAGGAGAAGGAGAAGAAGAAGAAGAAGAAGAAGAAGAAGATTCATAATAAAAACAATAATAATCAATTATTCTCCCTGGACCAATGGGACGACGATCTGGGGGCCATTACACCGCCACATCACGACCGTCCTCTACGGGGTCCACTGATGATTACCAATATCCCTGCCAGGGATGAAATCTTTTTGGCGAAACTTGCCGAGAAATTAGAAGAGGTAAAGAACTCGAGGGAGGCGTCCCCGGAGAGTTGGAAGGGGAGTGATGCCGGAGGAGGAGGGGATGAAGGCCGGTGGAGTGCCCCAGTAGCAACGGCGACAGCCACAGCCGCAGTGGCAGTTCTGGAAGGCGAGGAGGAGATTCGAGGGGAAAAAGTTGGAGAGAGAGAACGAGAAAAGGAGAGGGAAAAGGCGAGACCGAGGGTTTTGCCAGAGTTTGAAGATGGAGATGGAGATGTAGATTTGGATGAGATTCCGTTGAGGTTCAAGAAGACGACGAATTTTGGATTGCCAATGGGGATGGGAAGGGTTTGTTCGTGACTGGAAATGTTGATTAGGTTTTTTTTTTATTTTTTTTATTTTTTTATTTTTTTTTTTATTTTTCCCCTCAAAAGGAGGGTGGAAGTTTTCCAAAATGATTGATAGAAGAATTATCGTGGGATTTGGGGGATACAGGCCCATTTCTGCAATGTTATATGGATGCATTTCTTGGGGGGGTTATTTGTGGGTTTTTTTTTTTTCTTTTTTTTTCTTTTTCTTTTCGCACATGTCTTTGTTTATTCACGATAGTTTTCTTATCTTCTCTCCAATTTTTAAATTTTTTTTTCTAATTCAAACTTTTCTATTGTCGTTCTGATGCCAAGATTTCATAACCATTCTTCATTCTTCCATCAACCACTATCAATGTTCCCCTCCAAAAATTGCAATTTATCGCCTTGTTCGCCCCCCCCTCCCCCCCGCAGTGTTCCGATTCCCTTGAAAAATCAAGGTCGTTTGTTGATCAAGGATAGTAGTCATCATACTCAACACGCTCAGCATAGTCATCATGCTCAGCATAGTCATAACGCTCAGCACGCTCAGCACGCTCAGCACGCTCAGCACGCTCAGCACGCTCAGCACGCTCAGCACGCTCAGCAACCTCAACATTCCGATAATGGTCTCTAAACCTTGTGCAGTCGCAAGACTTCCAGCGTCGGGAGCACAGGTAGCAAAATTCGAAACCACAGCGACAGACTATATTAGAGTGTTGTTAATATTATTGTAATGATCAAAGGCTCAAAGGCTCAAAGGCTCAAANAAAAAAAAAAAAAAAAAAAAAAAAAAAAGAAAAACTTACCAACGCGGTTGCAGCCGTTTTCAACCATGATGACGCTAGAGCAGCTGCGGCAGACCTGCCATCTTTCCCTCTCAATCATATCAAGGAACTCCATGTCATCTTTGTGCTCGGGACAGGTTTTGGGATAGTGGCCGGCATTCTTGCAAAGAATGCAAGTACGGCGAGAACATTTACAGACACGCTCAGTTGGAAACTTGCTATCCTGGTCGAGAAAGCGTCCACACTCTGAGCCCCAGCAATAGACACGATCTCTCGGGTGGACAGAAAACTCTATAGTTTTGTTCTTGTACAGCTTCTTGAGACGACGGTTAAGCAAGGGGTTATCCCAAAGCTCAAGGGGCTCACCGCAGCATTTGGGCGGGAAGGTAGCCTCGGACTCAGCGGCGGCTTTGACGAGGAGTGCCAAGCAAGAACGACAGTAGCAATGCCCACATCGTGTGTCATACGATTGCCTTTCCGTGGTATCTTCAAAGCACACGGAGCAAACCCTGTGAGCCCTAAGGCGGCGCTTCTGTTTCTTCAGGCGTCTAGCAAGGGCCTGAGCCCGACGGCGGGAAAGACGCTCCTGCGAGTAGCAAGAGAGCTGATAGGACGTGGCTGTAATTAGGGAAAAGAAATCAAGACGTCAGTACATCCAAGACTGTAAATTATTTGAAGCGTAGTAGACCTCAGCGTAGACCTGGATCTCCGACTGGGGGGGTCGACGAGCTAACTTACTAAGGTTCTCCTCCTCCTTTATGTCCTCATCTTTATCAATTTCGTCATTCTTGTCTTCATCTTCTTTTTTGTCGTCGTTGTCACCGTGGTCGTTGTCACCGTGGTCGTCGTCGTCGTCGTCGTCGTTGTCGTCGTCGTTGTCGTCGTCCTTCCGCTGGTTCGCGTTCATCAAGTTGGTATAACCTTCGAGATCAGAATCAGGATTCATCGAATCCTTCGTTTCGTCCCGCCAGTAGACAAGATCATGGAATCCTGGATAAACTCGAGTTTTCTCGATGCTGGGGTCAGTAGCCTCTAATAATCCACGAAGCTGGTTAATCTCCCTGTCCACCTTACGGAAAGTTCCGAGTGAAGAATTGTACCCCTCTGCAGACATTCTTTTCTTTTCCCTTGATGCTGATAATCAAAAAGGTTTAGGAGTAGGTTGTGGGGGTTGGAAATGGAAATAGAAAAGATGGTGGTTGGCTTTGATGGGAAGGTCTATAAAGACTATGGAAGAAACCCCAACTATCGGGCGATAGGACTTGACGAGTCCAGACAGCGAGCGTCCTTGTTTTTTTTTTTTTTGGTCTATTTCTTTTTTCTTTTTTTCTTTTTTTCGCGTGTTAAGAATGGGTTCGAAGGGCGAAGACGGTCGTCCGTTGATGAAGAAGAACAAAGAGTAAGGAAGAGAATTTTTTAAAGAAAAAAAAAAAAAAAAAAAGGAAAAAAACCTGGCAAGAGTCGGCTGTTTTATAGACAAAAGTAAGTAACGTGACCAAAGCTGCTTGAGTGCATAGTGTCTGGCCAACGGATGAATAGGTGTATCAACAAGCGAGACTGATTGATCAATGGCAATGATGGAAGTGTGATAGGGAAAGCAAACAAGGAGAAGAAGGAGACAGATGTTTGCCTTGGATGAAAACTACATTGATAAGAAATGAAGCCGGCTAGACAGTGGGTACTTGCATATATGTTTTAGGGCATTGGTGAAGCTATCACCCTTGATGTCTGGAAGAAGCCATTTTACTGTGTCGTGTTCAAAGACAGGTTTGCCAGCGAGTACTTTGGGGCGACTGTAGTAGCGCATGAGGGAATTTTTTGCCCGCATGATGCAAAGATCAAACTCAGTAAGAGAGATGAGAATGAGGGAGATACAAGACTAAAAATGATTGTGATGAGGGGGGAAGCATGAAATCTCTTCGGTCGCAGATTGATGGAATATATATATATATATAAAAAAAAACCAATGATAATGATGTTTATTTGAGAAAGAAAAGGAAGATGAAAAATTTGGGAGGGGGGNGGGGGGGGGGGCGACGGTTTTTCCAAATGTTGAACCGTAGCCTTGTTCCGATTGTATTCAGTAGGTGCGAGAAGAATGCACATAAATCACATCATGTGACTTAGGGCATGATACTGATAGCAGGTAATGGATGGTTGACTACTGTTTTGGGAAAGAAATCCAATTGTATTTACATGTGCTCGTCAACCGGTGTATTTTGGGGAAAGAACTCAGTTGTACGTGGACAAGTCCATTGTATATAATGATGCATAAAGATTAAGGCCAATACTTGGTATTAAAAAGGGAAAATGGCAGACCATGCCCAGGGGTTGATGTCAAATGTCAGTACCAATGGAAACACCAAACATGATTGATGGCGACGACAATCGTGGACATGATGCATTTTCAGAGGGCATTTCATTGTTACACAATTCCGGCAATCCCCCACAAAGATCCAATCCTGGACCCGATGACTAAGCATCCGAGCTTTATTTTCCCGACTTTTACCCGAAGTTCAACCCCCGCCCACGGGTGCATAACAAGCGATTTTCCCCACGGCTTCACTTTGTCTTGGCAACGCTGTCTCTCTTTGGTTATAGTTTGACAGCAGTGAAGAGTTGTTTTATTGGCGTGCAAGGTAAGAATTCCTACCATGGACAGTAGTTGGGTAGTTCTTGGCAGGGGAAACGGCAGCTGGGAAAGTAAGTTGGGGGACAAGAGATGGATGAATTGTGTGAGAAAGCAGGGCTTTGGATTGGGGATGACAATGGGGATGACAATGGGAATATGACAGGGAAGATGTGAGAGGGAAACAAGTTGATGGCGTTTCGAAATGTCTGGATGGAAGAGTCTGTGTCACCAAAGTGTAGGGAAGAGCTAGAGATGAAGAGATGCCCGGGGACGTGGTCAATGGGGTGTAGAGTGCCTCTGAGGTGTAGAGTAGTCCCCTGGGTGGCTATTCCCTGGGTGGCTATTATTCCCTGGGTGACTATTGAATGTCTGTTTTTAGTGCAAAGATTGTCAAAGCTAGTGTAGTCACACACGATTGTCCATCGGTCGCAGCAGAGCGAGCTTTCATGGCATCTATGTTTTCAGGACTCTTGTACAACTTTAGATGTCTAAGAAGGCTAATGAGACCGACAGACGACACAAACAATACACAATAGACATGGTAGAATAGATCAAACAAGACAATAGACATGGTCGACAGACGACACAAGCAAGAAAATAGTCATGATAGAATAGATCAAACAAGTAACATGGACATAAACTTCTTTTGTAAGAGAAGAGACAAAAGTTTTACAGGCAGACAAAAGGACTATGCAGACAATTTTTCATCCATTTCCGTCGGGTCGCAGTCAATTCTGGAGGGTCACAGTCAATTCTGGAGGGTCACAATTCAGTAGAGGTCTTTCACGATGATTTTTTTTTTTTTTTTTTTCTCCCTCTGGTTTATTCAAGAATTGGGCATGGTTAATGGAAAGCGGGCGACGGTTGGGAGAGTTTGAGCAGTAGCGGCAGAAGTAGAATGGAGGAGATTGAGGGTTTCTTTGGAGGCGCGGGAGACTGAGCAGTCCGACAGTCGAAGAGAGAACAGGGCTTATTGGGATGGTTGAATATATCAAGGCGACGGTTTCCAGTGTCTGGACTTTGATGGGAAATCATTCAAAGTTCCGTGTCACGGTCAGAAGCTGGTAAAGATTTACAGTGCCACTGCTGCTGCTGCTGCTGGTGCCAACACGATGGGCCGCAGATTGCATGTGTGCCGGCCCCAACTTGATAGGCCCGATAGTTACAGTACGGTCGGTATTCACGAGTAATAGGCTGATTCTTTCATCAACCAAATGGATCAAGCATCAGATCAGATATTCTCCAGTCTGATAACCAATCTGTTTGTTATTCGGAACCCGGGAGACTCCGCGTCGCTTCCATGAGCCGCCAATGTCATCCATTCGCCGTATGCGGGGATAGTAAAGAGAGGAGAGAAGAGAGGAGTCGAGGGGGGAGAGCCTCGGATTGATTTGGATAAATGGCTGTATACCCGGGTTCTCCAATTCCCAACATTGCATTCAGGCTCATTGTGATGATGTGCAATGGATGGAAGATGGATGGGCAGATGGATAGGAAATGGATGATGGAAGCGCGCTACAACAGCGAAGCCAAGAAATCGACAGATATCTAGCAACGTACGCCAAGACTATCAAAAGAAACCTTTTATTTTATTTTTATTTTTTTCTGCTTTTTTCTGCTTTTTCTTTTTCTTTACGGGAAAATCTTACGTCCCAAGACCTCGCGTAACTCTCGTCCGTCCGGTCTTTTGACAGTATGTCGCCAATCACATCAAAAAGGCGAAAGAGAGGCAAGCGTAGCGAGATAGTATCACGGGATTATGTATTTCTTTGCCAAGATTGGCCTTTGAGATGATACTCTTTCGCTTTCTCTTTCGCTTTTTCTTTCTCTTTCTCTTCCTCTCGTCCTCTCTTTCTTTCTCTTCCTCTTTCTCTCTTCCTCGTCCTCTCTTCCTCTCTTCCTCTCTTCCTCT
>MKGJ01000578.1:0-14308 GCA_002018255.1 Bretziella fagacearum | reverse complement strand
AAAAATAAAAATAAAAAATAAAAATAAAAATAAAAAAATATAAGAAATTAAAAAATTAAGAAATTAAGAAACTAAAAAATAAAATAAAATAATGATAAAAATAATAAAAAATAAAAGCTACTGTAATATGCTTATTACCGGTGCCGTCATTATGCAAAGACTAAATGAATAACTAAAAAGAATAGAAATAAAAGGAAAAAGGAAAGGGGTTGAGGCCGATTTAATGGGAGGTAAGGCTTAAGACATCAAAAAAAAAAAAAGCCACAATTTTTACATTGAAACAAACACTAAAGACCGGCGGATGAAAGCAAGCGGGAAGGCAGCTGGCCATGTTGCTCCAAGTCCGCGGCGGCGATCATCAAGTCAAAATAGGACCATCTCAAACACCACTCAGTGTAAAATCAAGCCAAGCATCACGACAAACCTGTACTATACCTCTCTCATCCAGGTTTCAATTTCAGCAGGTAGCAACTTGACTACCCGACTAATGACAGCTTTACCCCGGGACTGGGCCTTGGCCTAGCCTTGGAAAACCCAGCGTGAAAGAGACTAAAGACATACAACGCCGAAACTTGGCCGACAATTGAAGAAACCTGAGGGAATGACTTACACGACGCGAAGGAACGAGCTTGAAAAAAAAAAAAGATGGACGGAACACTTTTTGCAGGTTCAGTAAGAATGGGTGGGTGTCAAAAGACACACAATTGATGCAGAGAAGAGCACACCGGCGGCAGATGGAAGGCTGCAGCAGAAGGCGTGGCGTGGGATAAGCGTAGCAATCGGGATTATCAATGTGATAATAATTGGCGATCCAGTATAGATATGGATAGGTTTATGAAGTTGACGATTGAAGCCCGGAGATGCTCGGAGATGCGGAGTTTGAGCATAGACAATGAAGGAGTCAACGATGGGCTTGTGAGGTTTGTATGGTAACTTACTAGGAAGTCGAAGCAGGTTCGTGGACGTGAGCTGCAGCTGATGCTTATCCGAAAATTTAGCTTAGGGTAACAGAATGGGCGATTTTCAAATGTTTGTCGATAAAAAAAAAAAAGAGTCAGAAAGAAAAAAATTTATCGGGGAAATATATGCGGGATATTCTAGTCATCAAGAATAATTTGGAGAAACAAAAGGAAAACTGGGCAAAAAATTTAATCACGGGACCCTCCTGGATTTTACAGCTTCCTCTTACTAACCTTTGTGGTAAAGGGTGTTTTTTTGTACGTCACGGGTCCAGAACATTAAAGAACCCTATCTCCAAAGGGAACTAGGGCTCACAACAATCAACAACCAAACACACTAGGTTCTTCTTAGTCTCCTACTCCCGAGATAGTGCAAGAACCATGCTGATTAGCGACATCGGCTTATCCTATCATGTTCACTGTTTACCAAATGTAGTCTTTGTCTTGCATGACCTAGTCCGACGCCTGTGACAATTGATCACTTGGTTTCAACTCTGCTGACAAGTAAGAAACCTCCGTTATATCCTCCATTGGCAATTTAGGCATTGAAAAAGGGCACAAACCCCCCCTTCCCTCATTATATTATTGCAATTTAGACCTAGCCCCTTCAAGCCTATTCTTCTCAGCCTATATCATGTCCAATTATATAAACCTACATTGCAGTTCATTTACTCCAAATAATTATCAAGCAGTTTGATGTTGCGTGCACGTGACCAGTCACATGGGTTACTTCCCGTCCTTACTTTATACAATATGCAGACCAGGGCTGGCGGCCCCACTCTACACCGAACCAAGAAATGAGTGGAAAAAATAAAAAAAAATAAAAAATAAAATCAAAGAACCAAGACATGGATGCAAAATGTTTTCCAAAAAGGAAGAAGTCATTCGTTCTTTTTCCCTACTTGACCACATTTAGGTTCTACTCGGATGGACTTTCTAAAGCTAAACGGTATCCTAAAGGCTGAAATAGGACAAATTGGCGGAAGTGAAGTTTTGTTCATGTCACGTGGGGTATCATGTGGGGCCATTATTGTATATAACCCTAATCCCTAATAGAATACCCGCCCACAACTATTAGAAATATATGACGAAAATCGACAGCACAACTGTGACACGGACTGGAATGTGCCAACTTAACCGCCTCATAATGTCTATATATATAAAAAAAAAAGGGTCGAGATGGGAAAGTCATATCTTATATTTGTCCGGATTGTCGGGCTCTCGCATTACGAGGTGGGGACCCTTGATCACCTCTCCCTCTCCGACGCCAAAAAACAAAAAGTTCAAAAATTCTCCCTCGACGATGTCGTTCTCTCCAAGTGATTCTATGAATTCATAAAGGTGCTCCCAAGCTGCATTGCTACCGACATTCTCTCGGGCTCTCTCGGGCTCTCTTAGCACTGTTATCAAAAATCGCACCTGACGATACAGCGGTGCGTTTCTTCCTGTCGGCGGGTGATGTTCTCTTCAATCGACATTTGATCCAAGCTTGAAGCTTAGCTTAGTTCATCCCCGGTGTGAAACTCGTGATTGAACGACGACCTGGCTTTTGGCCATTCATTCCATTTTGCTCCAATCGCGATTACCTGCTCTCCGCTGGTTCGTGCTTGCGATATCCGCTCCCCTCCCTCGACTCGACTCGACCCCCTCCCGGCCCTACAAGACAAAGCTGGACGCATGAAGCACAAGCACTGACAATTCTTTTTGGTTCAGTCGCTTGTTATATACGCGCAGATATATATATATATATATATATATATATAAATATATATATCTTAGTGTAATTTTCAGCATCCCTTCCCCTCGTCCATATTCAACTTAGTACGACCGCATTTGGAAATCAATAATTTTCTTCTTCTTTTAAATCCCATCTATCACCGCGATTAGGCTTTTGTTCTTTGTATCACATATTTGCCACTCGCCCGGCCGAACTGCCGAACAGGACCTCATTCCCCACTAGCGTTAGCTTAATGTGGTAGCTTTGACAGCCATCACGGTAATCTTCCTTTCCAGAGCCCCGCCTTCCTCTGCACGGTCTAACCGGGCTTGACCAGTCGAGGCATCAACATTATGGACGCACACATCAACAGCCACATTGACGCCTTGAACGTGGAGTTCAATATTGGGATAAGGCGATGGAATAGGTCTTTGGCAGAATCTACTGCTGCCGACAAGGAGAGTCGGATTGGCAAGGCTCTCAGGGCATTATTCTTCAATGCCCCACACTTTCATCATCCACGGGATATCTGTAAGGAGTTTCGGCCCATCTCTCAGCGAGTGCTGATTCGGCGAATGCCAAACCCACACGCTTCTGTAAACTTTGCGCCCCAGAATACTATTGGTCGATATGTCTTGGAAAGACGTGGAGTGTCTGATGATGAGCGTAAAGAGCTGATTATAGAACTCCACTCATTACCAAAGCAAAAGGCTGACCCTGCCAGTGATAATAGGCGCAAGCTTTCGCGCTCCATAAGTGCTCCCTCATACCGGTCTGCCTTTACTGCCGATATGATTCTTTCGAGGTTCCTACGGTGCCAGCTGCTTCGTTTCGATAATGGTGGCCAGAAACGACCTGTTGACGGGTCCTTTACGAGAGCATCTCCGTTCAACGACAAACGGTCCAAACGAAAAGAGAGCAGTGCCACCAAGGAAAACCTTTTTGCCAACTCCATCTTTTGCCTCCAATTCTTCCATCAAAAGGTTGCTTGAGAAGGCTGCCGAGACTTCCGCTAGTAATATAGATATTAGCAGCACCGGGCTCCCTTTGTACCGGGAGTACCGTATCAAAGACCAATGTCTCGAACATCCCTCACTGACTCGCGCAGTTTGAATGTGGATCCAAATACAAGTTTCATCAGCGAAGCAACCGAGTACGATGACCGGATGGTACAAGAGGAGAAGGCACTTCAGCCTGGAACATCATCGAAACAACAAGCATTTAACCCTTCTGCTTCTGCTCGAGTAGTCCAGACTACCACCACTACAGCCGCAGCTAGTTCCACTTTTGGCCACCAATAACGTCAATCCTCCACCATTGTTCAAGACGCCGTCAGTAGCAAATAGCATACCTGGAGCATCCCCCCCCGCCACTCGACAATGACGGGGACATGGACATGTTTTATGCAGCTCCCTGAACACCGCAAATGCCAGAAAGGAAGAGGACTATTGCAAATCCGTAGACGACTCATCTCCAGATCTACCATCTCTACCGCAATATGAAGATAGTTCGTATCCTATATCCGTAAATATTGCTGCGTCACAGATAGAACCTGATGTACCGGAATGGGACGAATACAGCGATGCCGAAGAGGACGGTGTCAACATTACCAGCATTAACAATATCCGACAAGATTTATCAATTACACCACAGCGTCATCGGACTATCGATGTTGTTGAGACCAATGAGTTGCAATCTCTTGGCCAACAAATGCTTTTTAGGCTCCCAGAGACAACAATCTCCTCGGGGTTTCGTCATCACCTGTGTCGGTTGCTACTCTCCCCGACGAAAGTCACTGGAAGACAGACTTCAAGGTATATTTCGTAAGTCAACTACTGCGAGACAGTGCAAAGATTACACCTTTTACTAAGTGACTGAAAGCTATTCTTCCACAATGGCTGGCGAATGCCGACTATGCCGTCATCTGGGAGGTAACCCGAGCAGCTCTTTACTGTGTCGTGGATCTCACCGAGACTCACATGGACGTTTCCAAGTTTGTGGATCAGGCAACCATGATTTCCCAGCTCAAGAAAAACCCTCTGTTTCAAGGCAAAGAGCTTCCCAAGTCCATCGGAAAAGATGGCGTGTGAAACAGCCCGTCTATCAGGTCAAACCAGAGGCCAAGTCAACATGTTTGTTGCAGACCTTGTCCTGGCCCCTAAAGAAAACTGGCCCCCTTCTTATCCTGTCCATGAGTCCCATCCGTATCGAACACGGCAGCTCGTCTCCATCGCCCGCTTTGGACCCGACCGCTTCCTTGAAGTCAGCTGCCCTTATCCTCGCAATAACAAGGCACCCAGCGCAATAAGGGATATCCCCGACGGCACCAAGATGTTCATTGAATGGATATCCCGCAATCGGCATAGTTTTCTTGGTCGCCAATGGGCCAGTTTCTATAAGCGTGATTCCAAGACATCGGTACGCAGCAAGTCTACGGAACCGGGCCGTCTGGGCGAGGTAGAGATCAATATTGTGAATTGTGAATTTGAACAGAGTGGTCTTTTTTTTTGCGGAAAACGGCGTCGGGTTCAAACCTACTGGAAAGTTTGGTGGAGGTCCGTTATTGCTAAAGGAGCTCGCCAAGCGACCACATGACCGGGTGCAGATGAGCCGAGAGACCTTGTTGGAATGGGCAATTGAGCCTTGGCAGGAAAGGAATAAGCAGCAGCCGGTATTGAAACTGTTTTCGAGAATTTCTCTTAGTAAGTTGGCCACACACACACACACACACACACACACACACAGCTGGGGACGATTATAGTTACCGTGTTACAGCGTAATATCGTGATGCCAAGGATTTACTAACCTTGTGGTTGAATGAAATATGAAAAAAATAAAAATAAACAGGTCTTTCAAGCACATTTGCAACAGTAACTCTGGAACGGAACCAGATAACCCACGAACCAAAGGATATCGAGTCGCCAACGGGCGCGGTTATGAACAATGGTATCGGCACCATGTCCAAAGCCATGGCGATGAAAAATTTCTGAAACACTTGGGCTTCCAAACATTTCATGTGGCTTCCAGGGCCGTATTGAGTCTGCCAAGGGCTTTTGGGTTATCGATCCACACGATCCGTTCAAGTTGTGGATCAAGACATATCCATCACAACGTAAATGGGTGTGCAATGATTTGGATCCGAATCATCGGACCTTTGAGGTACATGCAAAAGTCCGCGGACTCAAGTCGGCGGCACTGAAGACACAGTTCATTCCGGTGTTGATGGAGCAGGCGATCGACAAGAACAAGATGATTGAAGTGATATCGGGGCATTCAAAGAATACCATTGAAGAGGATATGATGTGCTGGTCCACAAGTCCATGGAAAGTTAGAATCCAGCGGTATACCTTTAATGGGTTCATGAAAACCCCCTTTGCAAGCTGGAGCGTATTTCCCGGGGAAGCGTCGCTTTTAAAGGGGGGGCTTGCCGAGGAATGACCACGAGGCCATATCGTATCTGATCAATGGCGACTTCCACCCCACTCAAGCAAAAGTTCTTGTTTGGCTTGATTCAAAAGATGGTCAACGCAACTTGTGAGCGTCTTCAAGAAAGAATGAAGATCAAGGTGCCCAAGTCCACTTATGCCTACATGGTGGTTGATTTCCTCGGGGTTTTGGAAGAGGGCGAGGTTCACGTTGGATTCTCACAAGGCTTCCACATCAGCCAGTTTGAGACGGAACAGCTTCTCCATGGCCAGAATGCCTTGGTTGCCCGATCACCAGCCCACTTTCCCAAGCGATATTCAAAAGGTCAAGCTAGTCTTCCGGCCAGAACTCTGTCATTTGAATGACGTCGTTGTCTTTCCCACCAAGGGAAACCGCCCGCTGGCAGACTTACTCTCGGGTGGTGACTATGATGGTGATATGGCGTGGATATGCTGGATCAAGACATTGTTGACAACTTTCGTAATGCGCGGCGGCGGCGCCGCCGCCGCCGCCGGATCTGCCGCTGGGTCTCAAGAAGGACAAGATGACCTTTGGCGAGCTGGGCTGAAAGAATGGGTTCCGACAAGGGTGACGCTATCACGGAATTCATAAAAAACTATGCCTTTGATTTCAACATGTGTGAGTCGATGCTGGGAATATGCACGACTTGCAAGGAATATCTCTGTTATCACTCCAATAGCGTATCAAAGCGCGAGATTCTTGTTTTGAGCTCTCTTCTCGGATTACTGGTCGACCAGACCAAGCAGGGCTACTATTTCAATCAGGAAGACTGGAATGCCCTTCCAAAAGGCTCGTCGCTACAAGTCAAGTCTCGAGAAGCCTCAGTACAAGGGGGAGGGTCTTGAGTTTCGTGGCAGTGGCCTCCCTCAAAACGCACTGGATATGCTAGAGTTTCAAGTAGCGCTTCCAGCTATCGATAGAGCTCTAAAGAGTTTCAATCAGCGTGAAAAGGACGCCATCCATT
Organism: Bretziella fagacearum; assembly: GCA_002018255.1. Lineage (NCBI taxonomy): Eukaryota > Fungi > Ascomycota > Sordariomycetes > Microascales > Ceratocystidaceae > Bretziella > Bretziella fagacearum. Next base: position 7,221 of record MKGJ01000578.1, on the reverse strand, counting down.
ATGATGGGGATCTGACTTTGCTCAACAAGAAGACAGCTGGATCAGTGGTGTGATGGCAACCAAAATTCGAGTAAACAGAATACTACAGCGTCTCCGCAGCTCCCGAGCACGCACTCGTACCAACTCTGTTGAACAGGCCGCCTGGAAGGATGTTTGGATACAATTGAGCAAAGATATTGAATCTTTGATGGCATATTGGAGCCAAGTATCTACCCTCAACCACATACCCTTTGACGAGAAGCTCGCCAATACCTATGCTCGCTTCGCTTCTCCTCTATACGCCCCTTGACCGTCTGCCCTCTCCGCCTACCCCACCATGTCTCAAATCCTCCAACTCAATGACCCAGATACACTGAGCCTTTTGGGGCCATCTGAAAGACATCGAAGCTGGCTTTAATGACTGCGAACCGCAAATCCCGGCTAGGTTTTTTTTTTTTTTTTTGATCGCGGGGCGACAGCTACAGAGGGTGAAGGCGGCGGTGGTTGCGAGAGAGGACGGAGAGGTCATGACGGTGGTGGGGCAGATGTATGCAGTGCTGCGGCCTGATAAGAAGGTCATTGCGGGGTTGGCAGCGCGGGATGAGGCGGCAGGGTATGCGGATACGGTTAGCGGCTTCGCAGGAGGATTTGTTTGGGGATGGGCCGGGAGATGCCGAGTTGATTGATTTGCTTTTTCAGAGTATCTGATATGTCGGTTGGGGGAATATTGGGGGATGGAAATGTTTGATATCTATTATAATGCAAGCCATTTCATCCGTAGAATGAAGTTATGCATGTTTTGCCAAAAGGGTTAACCGGACAGTAATACACACTGTATAGATACTGTGGTTCGGATTACCCATCAGTCAGCCTTTCTCAATCTTGTCAACCACACACCCACACACCCACACACACACACACCCACACACACACACACACACACACAGCCTGATGAAATTTGTAGCAAACATCCAAGAAGCATCAAGTGTTTTAATTTTTATTTTCCTCCTTTTGCTTTATGGAGACCCATTCTATTTTAATGGAGTGATAGCCTTACCTAGTCTTACATAATCAACACCTGTGACGTTTTGTTCCCCCTCACCTCAAGGCGGACCTCTTATTGGTTGAATTCTAACGAGACGATTGAATTGGTGGATGCCCCGCTTTTTAGCCTACTGTTCAACCAAAGATAGCGGCTGTTTACGGATTCAAGTTTGACGTGAAGCTCCAAGTTCGCCAAAGAAGCTAAACAAACAAAAAAACAACAAAAAAAGCCTTCGGTCGGTCGGGCTTCCCGACTCATTCATCATATTCTTGGGCATCATTTCTCGCTTTTTTTCTTTTCTTTTTCTTTTCTTTCTTTTTCTCATTGTTTTTATTTTTGGTTTTATTTTTCAACCCATTTTATCATTTGGAGCTGGAATTTTGCTTGTGCCTTTGCTTGTCACGGCGACAGCTGGCGATTGATTGAATCAACTCCAAAAACAACAACAACATTTGATTTCCATCGGGCGGCGTTGCGTTGGGGCACTTTTTATTATTATTATTATTGTTATTGTTTCCTTTGCTTTCCTCAGGTTCATCCTCATCGTCATCGATACTCCTTTTTGTCTATTCCGTCACGACTAGCCGTCGCCAGTTTTACAGGTTTGAAAAAAGCATACGCAGTTCAATCGTCTCAGTCCTTCCTGTAGCCGTCTTTTGCTTCGGCCGTCTCTTTGTTACCGCCGCTGTTTAGACTAGATTGGATTTTGGGCTTACGCAAACCAGCCTCACCAGCCTCACCAGCCTCACCAGCCTCACCAGATCAAATCTACTCGTTATCTCTTCTTCCTTTGCTCTGTGCTTGTGTCTGTGTACGCCATTTCTGCCACCCACTAGCAATCAGAATCACTGGTCCCTCCTCTCTCCCTCCTCTCTCTGAGGCCTTTTGATTTAGCTGCCTGACATTGGGTACCGGCCTACATCTTCAGTTACACAGGATTCGCCGGGGCCCTTACCTTTAGTGCCCACTCCATCCACGGCTTGTAGGTACTGCCATGGCCACTATGCAGTCTCCCTCTGTGCCGGGTGCCGCTGAGATTCAGAACCAGAGGATATCGTTTGCTGCTGTTGTAGGAGGAAGCCCGCGTCCGAGTGGCGTTATGCCTGAAGTGCACACACCACCGCCCCGTCATGATTCAGCGTCGCCTGAGAATTCCGTGACCAATTCTACGGGCAGTGGCGGCGCTGCTGAGTCAGGGCCTTCAACACCTATATCGACGCCGTCATCTCCAGCACCCTTTCCCAAGGCAAACATGGCCAAGAGAGGTCGTCCTGCCAAGACACATACACCCCCGCAAAAGGCTCATGCCGCCCCTCTCACTGACAAGAGACAAAACGTCAACTCTACACGCATGCAGAGAGAGCGAGAGATTGGCTGGACTTCCTGGGGCCACATTGAGAACAAGCGACAGATACAGTCTACGGATACTTCGCCATCCGGTTGGTCTCATGTTCCCACAGGCGGTGCAAACCATATGGTTTCCTCATATGCAGCGGCTGCTATGTCAAACGCCCAGAAAAACCAGCAACAGCAGCGTACAAAAGCACCCCGTCATACATTCTCCTTTCACGACCGAAACCAACAAGTTGCAGCTGCAGCTGCCACCACCACCACCACCGCCGCCGCCGCCGCCGCAGCTGTTGCTGCTGCTGCTGCTGCTGCTGCTGCTGCTGCTGCTGCTGCTGCTGCTGCTGCACGCCCAAGCCATCAGCAAGCTTTTGCAAGTGGTGCCAGTGGTTTTGCCATGGGCTCCCAGCCGCCCAACCCTGCAAACATAGTCCACTCCGGGGATTCGTCCGCCAGAGTAGTTGTTGACCACTCAGACTGGAGCCCTGCCAAGTCTTCTATCCAAACACGAGCCCTTTCAACTGTAACTTTGGTTTCTGCTGTGGAGCCGGCGGCTGGTGGCCGGATGTCGACTGGAACTGGCGGGCCTTGCCAGAATTCAAACGGCAATGGAAACTACCAATATGGATACAGAAAGGACTTTGGTGGACTTGTCCAGCATTCTCATCATTGCCCGCCCGCCCATGTCAAGAACGATTCTGCCATTTCTTTCAATCAACATCTTCACCAGAATCATCAGAACAACGGGCATGTTCATGGTCATTATAGCCATAATCATTTCAACTACGGCCATAACACCCCCACCACCACCACCACCAATAACAACAACAGCAATAGTCACCAGACTACTCCGTCTTCGGTTCCATCAACGCCGACGACGCCATCGCTTGCCACAACCGTTGCGCCGCCTACACTATCACCTCTATCGGCATCCTTCAAACCCACTTCCTCGCATCATTTCCCTAGCAACAAAGCCCCTGCTGGCTCTATGAGCCCTCAAGCTAGCAAGATGGTCCGCCGCATCAAGTCTCTTGAGACATGTGGTACGCCAATCAAGCAGACACGGCTGTATGAATATCAGCTTGACTCACTGACTCACCCGACGTCCATCTTGGCACAATATGGGTATCGGATCTCGCAGTTTACTGTCGAAGATATTGAACGAAAGCGCAAGTGCCGGAACTGCCTGAAGAATATTTACAGTCGTCAACGCAAGCCTAGGAATCGTAAACGTAACAAGTCGGGTAGCAACTTGATTGGTGGCGACTGTGATTCTTATGGCTCAATGGCCGGGGCGTGTTTGGATGCAGGAAATGATTTAGAGAAGGAGAAGAAGGAGGACCGCAAGGACAAGGAGGACAAGGAGGACAAGGAGGACAAGGAGGACCAGGATGACCAGGAGGATAAAGAAGGGAAAGAAGAAAAGGAGGAGGATATTCCCAAGTGCAAGTACCATCCGGGTCCGATGCAGGGTCGCGTAAGTCATGCTCTCTCCTCCCCCCTTGTTGCAGGACAGGAATATTGATTGATTTTTGTCATTTTGCTAACACATTATTCTTCCATGTACAGTTCTTTGCCTGCTGCTCTGGTACACAATTCAACAACCCATGTGCCACGTCGATGGAACACGATCCTCTTCCGGTTTCGATACCCGAGATGATTATGCAGTGGAAACTCTACGAAACTCGACCGAACCCTTCATCTCCACGCAAATGCATTGCCATTGATTGCGAAATGGGTGTTTCCCGTGACGGCGACTCGGAGCTCATCCGCGTTACCGCGATTGACTACTTCACGGGCGAGATTCTTATTGACAAGCTGGTTTACCCGATAGTTCCGATGCTGCACCTCAACACTGTCTACTCGGGTGTCTCGTGGCCTCAGCTTAATCAGGCGCGGCGTGCGGGACAGGCCTTTATTGGCCGCGACTCTGCGCGCGAGGCTGTTCAGTGCTATGTTGATGAAAGCACGATTATTGTTGGCCACTCGGCTAACCACGATCTCATGGCCCTCCGTTGGCTTCACTGCCGGGTCATTGACACGTTGCTGTTGGATCTTTTGGAGGACAAGCGGCTGCTGGATGCAAAGCTCAAGCAGCAAGAGGAAATGCTTGAGGCGCAGCTTGAGTATGAACTTGGTCGACGTTCATCGCCGCCACCGCCCATTGAGCAAGTAGCGCAAGATAAGCCCCAGAAGAAGGGACGCTCACTCAAGGCATTGTCAAAGGAGAGACTTGGGAGAGTGATTCAGACTGGTGAACACGACAGTTTGGAGGATACGTTGGCGAGTCGGGACTTGTTGCATTGGTGGGTGCAGAACCGGGCGGGAGGTTTAGAAGCCGAGTTTTATTTGTCTGGACTTGATGGTGATGCCGATTACAGTGTCCCGGATGATTGGTGAGGGAAGGATGCCTTGATGCTTTTATTTTTTTTTTACTTTTTTTTTTTTTTTTGTGGAGGGAGGGAGGGATATTCGAGATGTCATCACATGTGAGAGGGGGGAGTGGAGGCTGATGGTGGATGGGACAAGTTTTTACGATGGAGGAGGAGAGCTGATGAAGAAGAGACTGAGGAGTAATGAGTTATGACATGTTGGCGTTATGGGACTGTTTTAGTTTTGTTAGTTCAGTTCTGCCGTCATTGGGTACATTGTTTTTTTTTTTTCTCTTTTTTTTCTTTGTTCTTCTTCCTTTTTGTTGGTGGCCGGTTGCATAATTCAATACAGTGCATTATTCAAAGATGATATCTTCCGAGGAGCTCTCCTTTTGGTTTTGCTTATGGCTTCTTGGTGTTGTGATGCAACTGTAAGCTGAAATGATGGTTGTGGCAGTTGAATCAATATATGGGATGTTTGAATATAAAGCTCTCCTATCTAGATACTGGTGCCAATGGGCTTAATCAGCGGCGCGCCAATTGAAGCATGTTCATCGCCGGGGACTCCGACAACGGAAAAGAAGGACGTTGCCAACAATCCAGCTGTCAACTTGGTGGAAACCTTGATATAGTCCATGGACAACATCATCGGGTCCATCACCCCTATTACAAAATACCCCAAACGTGTTATACAGCCAGAGCAGCACCCGCGCAACAACCCCGCCATCAACCCGCCATTCATCCCCACGCACCCGCTGGCCCCCTTCCACCCAATCCATATACCCACCCGCCACACTAGTCCCCCTCCAAACATTGGAAACCACCGTACTGCCAAAAAACACCCCGTCGTCAGCCAGCCATCTAGCCGCATTCTTCGCCAAGCCGGCGGTTTTGGAAGCAGTAGAGCCGGGAATACAGTGGAGGACCAAGGATGCGGACACCGACGTGAAGAGCCCTTTGGTAGTCGGGGATGCCGCCCGCAGTGCGTGGGCCAAGTCCTCTGGGAGGTCCCGGGTAGCATCGGCCGGAAGAATCGACACTGTCACGTTTAATGGGCAGACTGCCTGTATTCTCTTCCTAGCTGTCGCCAACGCATCTCCACTGAGATCCCACAGGGCCAACCGTTGCTCGCCGGTATTGAATCCCCAGGGTTCCGCACTGTATGGCCTCTCTGTTTCCGGTCCGGTACTAGTTCTGGCCCGCAGCCGTAAGGAGGCTGCTAGAAAATACCCCGAGCCAACGCCGATATCGAGGTGATTTCCCGACATGTACTTTGCAAACATGGGCAATAGGATCTCCGGGGTGCTGCAGTGCCAAATGTAGGCGCAGGTTATGTTGAGAACCCAGTAGTCGTAGCGGGAGAGAAAAGAGGTGGAGTAGACGTTGATGTAGCATTGCTTGAAGAGAGCGGAGGAAGGGGTGACGGTGGGTGGAGGTGGAAGTGGAAGTGAAGGGAGGTCGGGGCCGGAGGTTGTGTGGTGACGGAGGTTGGCCATTTTGGTAACAGGGGGAGAAGGAGGGGGAGAAGGAGGGGGGGGAGAGTGATTATTGTTGCTAGTAGGGTAGAAAGAAGAATCAAGAGTCACTAGAGGGTTTCTAGAATGTGTACGGCTATGTTGAATAATATTGAATAATATTGATTATTCAACTAAGACATGCGTACGTCTAGATATATAAATAGTTCTCGGTCATCCTTGTACTACTTACTTTGAGCGGTTTCTCAATCCTTTGTTGTATGCGTCTACCCGTGTCGTCCTGTCCCGTCCCGTGTCGTCCCGCCCTGTCCTGTTACCGTTTACGTTACCACATCTATAGAGGCATGCCGCGTTCCTTCCCAACAATGATTTCCCAGCCACGTATTGTCTCTCGGGTGGGCGAGACGTGTTTCACCTGCCATCATCTTGATATTCCCAAGACATTTCGCTACACGCTCTCGCTTTGTTAATCGCCATTGGCCCTGTCTCTTGCTCTTGATTTCCTGGAGCCTTTTTGTGTTGAAGTGGTGGCGGAAACTCGGCCTAGTCGAAATCCATCATCATTACCCGGCGTTGCTCTTTGTTCTTATGCTCCAAAGCACGTTGGGGGAACAATAATCTCCATGGTGAATTCCAAGTTTCCATATCATACCAAGTGAACGATTGATCCCCTTCATCTTCTAGCAACTCTTCTTCCTGATCCTCATCGCATGCTAGTTCGCCACCCCATAACCGCCCACCCCATGACATGAGCATCAGGTTAGTGATAAGGGCACCACCACCTAGAAGGGGATAGATAGGGCTCGAGCCAGATCAACAAGACCCAGGTATACTGGTACCACAGTCCCCACTGCAAACATTTCCAATGCTGAATATACCAAACTCTGATGCCGCAAATAATGTAAATGGAGATAGACTGTGTTCCCTTGGCCACAAACGTATGTATATCCATCCATATTGGTGCACCGTCAGCTTGAAAGGAACCCCCCCCCCGAACCCCCCC